>JBBPJQ010000506.1:0-22449 GCA_038088795.1 Boletus rex-veris
TCTGCGCAACCCATCTGGTCATCGCAAATGGTGGTGCAGTAGAAGGAATCATCCCTCCCGAGCCGTTCGGTGAGTCACCGCCGTTTCCTATCAATCTACGCAAGTCAGTGGACAACACGACGAGTTGAGACTTGGAGGATGCTGACGGGTTCACGTGATCGACTGCATCGCTCGGTGGTTCACGAAATGGAACTGAACGATTTCTGGGAGTTACCATCGCGAGCGAGCAGAGGAGGGCAATCAGGCAGACTAGACCCCGAAGGCTCACGTTGGAGACAGATGTAGGGTTGTCTACAACACCCTGGGCCGTAGCCCGCGTTTGGGAAACATCAGGGCCAACTTCACTAGCGTCACATGCTGTATCATGCTGCTTCTTTCCAGAGGCGGCCATGCGTCCAAAGGAGCGGTGTACCGTGTCTGTGACTTTGAAGGTTAGCTGAGATACAAACCAGCTAATACCAGTGCGTCGCAAGAATTGGACACCGAGTCGCTGAGCGTGCACCAGGTTTCCCACGTGGGCGTCGTTTCTGCCATCACTCGAGTCCAGCCAGTGGAACCAAAGTGGGACCGTAAAACTTTTTTCCGAGCTTTCCAGGTCGTTAAACTCAGTTGAGGTTGACAGACTCAGCAGGTTCTTTATTTTCAATTTGAGGATGAAATCTTGGTGACCAAGAAGCCTGGAAATATAACATCCAACTTCTTCCCGGTCATCATGCATCATGTTTCACCCCCCGCGGAGAATTTCAAGTTGCTCACCAGGTACGTACTTGTCTCTCGGGCGTGCTTCCTGCGACAGTAGCAATCTCAGAGCTCGACCCAGCATAAATAGCTGTCCATCGCCAATCCTCTGGGACACGAAACATGAAGGCGCAAAGCTCTTACCTTCATGTTGCCGCTCGGATGATCTTCCTGGCTTCGCTCGCAACGTTGTCATCTGCTGATGTCAATCATCTCGGCGTTCGCGATGATTTGCACTCTTCTGTCGAAGCAAGAGGGTCCAACCGCGACGGCTCACTTCCCATTTACAAGAATCCGAGTGCATCGATCGAAGGCCGAGTAAACGATCTGTTGCCGAGGATGACGGTGCCAGAGAAGGTTGCTCAGCTGTGAGTATTATTCTTTTGTCACCATGTTTGTGTGGTCCTTAGACTGGACGTGCAGTATCCAAGGTGATATCGAAGGATGGATGAATTTGACTGACCCACTGGACAATACATTGACGCATAATCATACTGGTCTGGTATGTTGCGTGCTTTCTTATGTATGTATTCAGTGTTCACTTTGTCAATGTAGGAACAAATGATGGAGTACAAAGCCGGAGCTATCTGGGCTGGATACCTTGCTCCTTGGGATAAGATCGTTTACGGCATCACGATTGGACAACAGTACTTGATGGAGATTACTAGCCTTGGTATACCCGCCATGATACAGTCTGAGGGTGAGATTTTCCGGTCATTTGAAATTCATTAGTAGGTTTTGAAACAGATCTCAGGCCTTCACGGGTTTGCGGACAATGGAACAATATGGCCATCCCCAATTGGTCTTGCCGCATCTTTCAATGCCCCGCTGTTGCAGGAGGCTGCCAGCACGATTGCCACAGAAGCAGAAGGGTTAGGTTATTCTCAGTTGTTTGCTCCTGTTCTTGACTTGTCTCGCGAGCTTCGATGGGGTAGAGTGGAAGAGAATTTCGGTGAAGATCCTTTCTTGTGCGTTCCTACCCTCATTATGCCTTTTCCGTCACCAACGGTTACCAGAACAAGTCAGATGGGTCGTGCATATGTCACTGGTGTCCAGTCTGGGCGCCGGCGGAATGTCAGCGATACGGCGATTGCTCGTGTGGCTGCAACCTGCAAACACTTCACAGCTTTTGGTAGCCCACAGGGAGGATTGTAAGTTTAAATACTCGTCACAAGGATGCGTATGATAACTTGTGAACTGCAGGAACATCGCACCAGTCTGTGGAGGCGAGCGTGAACTCCGGACCTACTATCTCAAGCCATTCAACTACGCATGTATGGATGCGCTCTCCATAATGACTGCCTACACAAGCTACGATGGGGTCCCCTGTGTCGCTAACAAACGTGAGTTACACCCTGATCATTGGGCAAGGGTATTGATTATCGTTGTAGACCTACTCACTGACATTGTAAGTTATGGACCATTTGACTGTGATGTTGCTGTGCTTGACAGTCAACGTAGCTCCGTAATGAGTGGGGATACCAATATTTTGTTACTACTGATGCGGGTTCCATTGATCTGTTGATCACTCGTCATGGAATTTGCCCCACGAGGGAATGTGCCGCAAAGCTCACGCTCGAGAACGGACTCAGTGGTGAAATGGGTGGTGGAACCTACACCTACCTCACATTGCCAGGTCCGTGTCGATTTCGTTCAACTTTGTGGTCTAAATGTATTTTCTAGATCAAATTGCAAGTGGAGCTGTGGATATCAGTTACGTTGATGAGACTGTAAAGGCCATCCTCAGAACCAAGTTTGCACTGGGACTCTTCGAAAGTAAGTCCGACCACATTAATATGATTCGGGCCTGAATGAGAGACTCTCAGACCCGTATCCTTACCCGGATTACGCATCCACAATGCGGACACAAGCCACCAGAGACCTTCTCCACCAGATGGAGCGAGAGGCGATCGTGCTCCTGGAGAATAACAATAACATCCTTCCTTTGAGCACCAATATAAGTTCCATTGCGCTCATAGGACCACAGTCCAACAGGGTTACGGTTGGTGACCTTTCCGCTCTCCTCACCGAGACTTCTCATTGTAGTACTAGTTCGGCGACTATGTCTTCTTCAACGCGTCAAAGGACGGTATAACGCCGCTTCGGGGTTTCACTGAGTTCCTCGCCAATACATCTGTCAAGATCAACTTTGCAGAAGGCTGCAAGCTCTGGTCGAACGATGAATCGAGTTTCCCCGAAGTGGTCGCAATAACGAAAGGGTCTGACGGGCGAACACGTCGATTTATCCGATTTGAGCCTTGTAGGTGCTCAGTTCCCACTGGTGCAGGCGATCCAAGCTACTGGCACCCCGACGATCGTGGTTTTTGTGAGTGGAAAGCCCGTCACCAACCCTTGGATACAAGAGAGTAAGTCGTCTCCTGAATTTGAACCAGCTTTTCTGATCACATGGCAGACGTGGACGCCGTGATTCAGTAATTCTACCCAGGGGAGCTGGGTGGCCTCGCCATCGCCGAAATTATCTTTGGAGCTGTAAACCCATCTGGCATGTATGATGACGTCGTGCAACCGGTGCTTCCGTCTTTATCGTCGACCGTTCGCAGGCAGACTTCCCGTGTCGTTCCCAAGAAGCATTGCCACTGCGCCTGCCTTTTACAACTACCTCAAAGGCGGACGACCGATCGACCCCGGTGCTATTTACCCGAATGGTTCCCTGCTGTTTGGACACCAGGTAAATATCTCAATGTGGGCAGCCTCTCATTCTGTAACCCACGGTCCGCTAGTACGTCCTCGACACCCCGGTCCCTACATGGGGCTTTGGTCGCGGACTTAGCTATACAAGGTTCAACTAGTGCGTGAAGCCATTTCTTGTTCGGGTCAGCCATACGTGCACCTACACGAGCCTTCAGTACTGACCTACAACTGTCTGGTTCGACGATCGGAACGAATGAGGACTTCAACGTAACCGTTACTGTCCATAATTACGGCTCGAGGGACGGAAAGGAGGTTGTCCAGGTCAGTTCCAGCAGCGTGGCCTCAACCGCGTTCTTGACGTCTCCGGAAATAGGTTTACATGACAGATCGCTTCATCTCTGTCGTCCCCCAAACAAGGAGTTGATCGGCTTCACCAAGGTGGACATCCCGTGCGTCTTTCGTGCATGCATCGTGCATTGCTCGTTGCCGCATTTTCGCTGACGTAATGGGATATAGTGCGGGCCAATCGCAGACGGTGAGCATCCCAGTGATGTCAAGTCAACTCGCTGTGTGGTCTCTCAGGCAAGTCTTCTCTCGCCGAACTAGCACATTGATCTGCGCCATATTTCCCTCCGTTGTTGTAGCAACCAATGGGTGGTCGAGCCTGGTAATTTCAGCATCTTTGTGGGAACGACCGAGGAGGTATAGCTCAACGCGACGCTCACAGTACAATAGAGGTTTCCGACCCCGAGAGTTTCATGGCGAAATTGAGATCAGGGTGTAGGTGATGACGAACGAGTACAACCATTCAATGATTCCATTACTATCACTCATAACAAAATGGCTGTTTTTTTATTTGAGACCCATGGGTAGCAGGTGTTAGTCTTGCAATTGTATAAACAACGCTGAAAATTCAAATGATTTGCGTGACCGACTAGTACACGGGTCGGTCACGGCCGCCTGAATCGTCGGGTTTTACGGACACACGACGTCAGTCGCAAGGTGTGAACGGCGAAGCCACGGGATACACATAGCTAGGACAGCGGCGAATTAAATTTGTATCGAGAGTCGGCGACGCGCTTATTTCACGCCGCAGTGCTGACAGGGCGCGCCTTCGACTTCACGATGGCATGAGTTAGGACAGCAAACGAGCTGCCATCAGCTGCCAATACGTCTAACTCATCTACGTCGCGATCAAGATTGTCGACGTATTCGCCAGCACCTGAAAGATGGGCAACCTTGGCACAAGCTGCGTGAAGAGCTAGCAGTTCCTGAGAAGGGGAGGGGAGGACGAGAGGATTAGGCGACGTGAAGGTCACCTCGTGAGGGACGTTGTGAATTCGACGGGTAGTTTGTACACGGTAGCAGTTCGCAACCCCCTAGGTTGTGAGGCAGCGTCAGGGCCGGCATAATTTATAACTGTGGCACCCACTGTGCTTTCAAACCACATTTCCAGGCGATCGAACGCGTCGAGCGCGTCCTTTTGCATTGTCATGACATTGTAGAGGGAATGCACTTTGGGGCCATTCACCTTTTCGACATCGTAGCCGAAACGCTGCAAAACTGCCAATACTGAAGCAGCGTAGTCCTTCTAGGCAAAATGAGCATCCCAGCGGCGCTAGACTCTAACAGAAAGGAAGAAAAACCTCTTCTGGGGTGCTCGTGCGTGTGTCGGATACGTTGAAACAGGTTGACTCTGGCAGAATATGGGCCAACTCTGTGTGCACCGTGCCGTCTATAGCTGTCGTGTCATCGACTTCTGCCATCGCGTCGTATATTCCGGTCACCACACATTTGTAGCCATCTCGAATAAGAGCCTGTGAGAAGAAGCACGTTTTGCGCATCGTTCAAATGCATTACGATACGCCACGAACCTGGGCCTTCGCTCCTTTATGATCCCTCGGTGCTTCTCTAATACTTTCCTTCGGATTCGCCTTGGATTTGTCGAACGATCGGCGACTCGGATGACTAGATGGAGTTGGTGTTCGCCCTCTGGACTTCTTGACTGAACAGGAGGTCAGCAACTAGATCCATTCTCGTCCAACGGAGCTGATACAGAACTTACATGGAAGAATGAACCACAATCGAAAGCACTTTCCAAGCTCTAGCAGCATCTTGTCGTCTTGAGCGCAGGAATGGATTGCTCTCACAATCTCGGCCTGCGCGGTCAAAGAAGGGGCATGGAGAATCAAATAGCCGAGAATCTGCGCATGCATGCGACTCTCGTCGGTAGTAACCTGGCTTTCAAGTGCAAGGCAAATGTTGTATGCACTGAAGGCGTTGGGCCGGTCATACAATCTGGCTTCTTGCGCAGTTGGAAGGGCAACAGGCATGACGATGAATAGTCGTAGAGCAGGAATCGGAGACGCGACAAGATTGCCCGTCACGGTTGAGTCAGCGTGACCGTCACGCGTTCCGAGAGCATACGCCCGCCGGCACCCCTGCACCAGATGCACGTCCGATCGCCCTCCCTCCCCCGAGGCGAAAGAACGGACGGACCGGGTCAGAAAGAAAAAGAGACCGACTCACCGAGTTTCTCAGCCCACGCAGTGGGAGTGTTCCTTGCTGTTTCCTCGAGAGACTGGCCATCCGGTATCTCTTTCTCCAAGTTCTGTCGAGCCTGATCGATCGAGATGAACGAAACCGCGACCTTGACGTTTACTTGTATTGGTGTCGACTTGAACGTGGCATACGCAGACAACGTGGCGCCAACACTGCCCATCTGATTTGGAGCCAGGCTTCCATTTTGTGCGACACCCCATGAAGCAAAAGGTTGATCAAATCTAGCGCAGAAGTACCCACTCCAGCTTGTGGCAGGTGTAGAGACTGGCGCAATGATATAGTCCTGCCTCTCAGGATTGCTCCCGCAAATCTCCCGATGCTCTAGGTCAATAACGATGCTTCCCTCGGGGTATGTGAGGTTGTTAGGGTTCGATGAGCCAATTACGGAGGGTCGCGTGGCTTCCACTACATCACTGAAAAAACAAGCGAGCTACAATGCAATATAATGCAATTATCTTTCTTATATTGGGCATAATCCCACGGAATAATATAGGGTTAATATAAACCATTATAAACCATTATATAGCTCCTATGGCCCCGACAATCTTCCAAATTTCGGTAGGAGTTGGCAATTGTGTGGTTTCTGATGCTGCCTGACCAACCACATGAGATTTGTTATGTCAGGCCTAATCTCATGGAATAAGATAGGGTGAATACAATCCATTATATTCCATTATATTGCTCCTATGGCCCCAGGAATCTTCCAAATTTTGGTGGGTGTTGGCGACCATGTGCATCGTGAGACTGGCTGACCAACCACCTGAGAAATGCCACCAATCCTATGAGGGCAACAAGTTGGCCGGCACGTCCAATCCATCACTTGCATGCTGATTATGGCTATTGTGTGATTACAGCCTGTGTTTTTAATGGGCAATATATGTTGAATACAATAGAAAGTCATACCCGAATTTCTGTGTTCGCTCCATGACAAGGTATTGTGTACATGTTTGGTGGATCCAGGTATGATTGTCAACAGATACGAAATGCCTATGTAGTATGATAGTATGTAGCATGAACATCATTTCTGTGGTCACGAACAAACAGATACAGTGGTCTTTGAGTTCAGCGAAGACCGGGCACATCATCTCCTCTTGACCAATGAGATCGACATTGCAGACATTGTCCTCACACATAGCTTTGTGCCTGATTGGACAAGTAGACCATGCTGCCCACGGATCCCCCCAGCCTCTCATTTGCCTCGTTTTTTGGTGCCTCGTTTTTTGCATTCCATTTGTGCACGATGCAACCAATCATAGTTTTTTTGCCAACAATGTAAGAGTACCATATGAGATTTATGTACAAAGGAATCAATGATACAGAGTGAACTCGGCGTGGCGAACTCTACTTGCACAACCGGGCAACCGAAAGTTTGTCATGTCGGAGGGGACAGTAGTCTGCAGCGTGCCTACGACCGAACACGATACTGTAAAGCATAGCAGTCACCACCCTGTCCATATTTCGAGCACAATGAGCACATACCGATTCCACCAGCACCAGAGAAGAAGCTTCTTGATTTCGGCTTCTTTCTCCGCTGAGCTTGGAGCTTCGAAGTAATCAACAATGTTGTTATAGAACACGTCGTAGTTGAAGTCATCTTCGATGATTGTCCACGAGTTGCTTTGGGATAATGCAAAGTGGACCTAAACACCTGTGTGCTCAATGTTAAAGTAGCACACTATATGGATCCCTGTACCTGGGCAGCAATGTATGCAATGGCTTGCGGCTCCACACTCTTCATTTTGAGTAGCGCAGCCACATGAGTACGAGTGCGTGGTCCCAGCCATTGAACATTTTGATCAAGACCAACATCACGACGAGCGGAAGTAGGAGAGGTAAAAATACACTTGAAGGCCTGTTTGGTGTCGGGTCAGTCCCAGACATCCAGTCCTTAGTTGGCATATTTACCTTCACAAGGAGTTCACCTTGGAACAAGCCTTTTGAGGGATTACTCGGATCATACTCCCCTCCTGGATAGAGGATCCGCGGCCAGCTATATGCTGTTATGCGGAATTCAGGATGATATTCTCGTATAGAAGCGCGAACACTGTTGGATGTCATCAACCATGCTTGGGAGACACGAAAATCCACTGACTCTGCATTGGACCAATCATAGTCAACTGGACAGATCAGGCGGCCAGTTTCATCATGGTTCATACCTCGTAGTCCTTTATCTCGGGGAATCAAAATAAGGTCTCTGTCAGCGGTACTTGCTTTCAGCCAAGAAATTACTTCGACTTTCAGTGTCGAAGCATCATCACCACGAGCACCATCCGCTCCAGTCTGTAACTATGCCGCACGTCATCCATTGGAATTCAAGTTCACATCACATACTTACCTCGCGGGCTGCAATCAGGTCAATTTGACCAGACTCCACTAACCTCTGAGCGGTGGGGCACCACTCAGCAAGCCTTTTGAAGTTATTGTATGTTCGAACCTGCCTGGTGAAAAGTAAGCACAAGCATGCAGGGAGCGAAGGGAACACTCACTCTGGAGTCGCTGTGGAGGCTGTCAACTCCGCACTGACTCCTGGTTCAGTCAGGAGATGCTGACGGCGATCGTGTTCAGCGATCATGTCTGACACAGATTCAGAGAGGGCTACAAGGCGTCGGATAGCTCGCCCTTCCCTTGTGACGGAGTACGTCCTGTGAACGATCAAAGACTGATTTACCATTACCAATGTACAAGGACTTATGGCTTTTTGACCATCCTGCCATATAACTGAGTATTCTCGATCTCGAGCATACATATATGCCGCTTAAGACTCAGAACCTGAGTAGACTGGGGCTGAGAACATGTTTCCTGAGGAGGGGGGATTGAGGCGGCCTCGGCGTGAGGCGCGACAGATGCATCAGTGAGTGGGGATCCGGACGACATTGCACGGGGTGACCAGCTGCCAACATAGTGGACTTAATACGAGAAAAATGGGGTTGGCCGCACAGCTTCCAGTGACAAGCCCAGGGTCCAGCAAATAAATTCTTTCAGTCTTGTAGCATTGCCGAAAAGGCACGCAGCGGCAAGAACCTCCAGGGTGGTAACATCAGAGGTCACCTATTTTCTGTAGTCGTGAACTTTACATCTTCAGATTCAATAGCCATCGTAAGTGCGGACGTCGCTACGACGATTAAATGAGTGTAAGTGGCAAGAGGTGTGAAGCCAGTGCCGCGACTCCGACATGGATTATTTTCCTTTCCCCATTATCCAACAGACAGGATACCATCAGCGCTGCATCCCATACCCTACAGTCGCTCAACACCTTGCGAGAATGGAAGCTCTCTACCCCAATATTCCATGGCAGAGGAGATTCACTCCGGCACTCACGTTTCTGTTTGCAAACGCTCTCCAATTTGTCACTATTGACCAGCTCAACTCGGTCACACCCACTTTGCTTTGTTCTGTATTCAAATTCCCTACGGCATGGGTTCTCGTGATGTGCGAGGCAGCATTACTAGCTATGTAACAAAGTGCGTGGTACTCCGTTTGTCTCTACTGTCTGAGAACAGTAGGTGCCACAAGCGTGAAGCAAGTGACAAGAGGAAGGTATGTGCCTAGTGGGAGGTACTCACTAGGTCTGAGGATAGAGGTTGCTAGCTTGAGGAGCGAGTAGATTTATAGAAGCAGGAAGAGCTTGTATAAAGCAGAGAGTAAAGAACTAAGGAGAGCGATATCATATGAGCTCTCCTCTATATAGGGATCAGATATTTGTTTGTACCTGTATGCCTCTACTCTAGGGTAGGTAAAGATAAGAGATAAGAATGATAAGAGTCCTATCTATAGCCAATAGCAATAATGGCAGTTATCTATGATGTCATAAGATGAGTAATATGTGATAGTGTAATCAGACCTAGTGTCCGAAAGTCTGGACCACTGATGTAATCAGGTCTAGAATCTGGGTTATGTAAAAGAAGAGCTGAAAGCGAATACCCAGATTTCAACACACCATGGGGTCACCTGAAAACATTGGTCTATTTGCAAGGCAGGCTGTCTGAAAAGCTCTGTACATCTCCACTACATTATGTGAGCATGCAATCGACAACAAGTTCAGGCTCTCGTCAACATGACTCAAATCTGGCAGTGGCACATGTATAACCCAGAAGTGAGTAACAAAATCATTGATCCATTTGGTCAGCTCATATGTACAATAGTGACATGCTGGTACATGAGAACATCCTACAGTGTCATTCTATGACCTCAATTCACTTCTGAAGCCACAATTGAACAAAGGGACCTCAAAGCCAACAATTACTAGCCACAAAACTGATGGCAGTTACTTGGTGGCTGAAGATGTGGACAGAGTAGAGGAGCTTGGAGAGGAGGACATGGAGTCATGGCTTGATGAGACTGACTGTGTCCAGATTGATCAGGAGTGGGAGTCGTGCTTCAACATGGAGTGTGACATTGACTTGAGAGCAGCAGTGGTGACTCAGGTCCTTGAGGAGGCCAGGGGTTTAGATTCTGGAAAAGAGATGGATGAAAAAGTTAGCTGTGATGGTGAGGAGGTGGATGATCCCGACAGTGCTAGCGGCAAAAAAGACAGGGTCACGTGATTAAAATAGATCACCTGATGGCACGTGACAAATGTTATTAACTGGCCTGTTAATAATTCCTCCAGGTGTATGTGTTTTTAACCAGTTATTAACACTGCTTTGAGTTTTCGCCAGTACGGTATTTCCCTCGCTTGTTCAAAAACATTGCTCTGGTGCTTCACTCGTGCCTCATTACGTGACAGACCAGCCAACCTCGGCAGCTGTTGTTTAGTTCGTTCTCAGCACTATAGTACCGACCTTTTCTCCTTGAGCAATGTAGCTAACACTGTTACTAACACTGTTGAATGGCTTGCTAGACAGGATAGCATTGATCGTATTCACACGACCGTTGGCACGGAACTAGATAGAATACACGGCCTGAGATCTGAGAACTCGTCTCAAGACATGGTCACTCCGCCATCAACAGCAATCTGTCAAGTTCATTGAGTATCCAATTTCATCTCCCAAAACTCCAATTCAACAAAAACATACGCTTTGTCCTGATCAAACGTATGTCAGACCATGTATGAAAAGGACATTGACGGATACTTGCCAGTGATAAAGTGCGCCTCCTTCGAGGCAAGGTAACTTACAAGGCTTGCGACATCTTCCGGCTGACCGTCGTGTTTGATCGGTCTCCTGGCAACGTACTACCAGCAGGCATGCGCATACAATCGGTATAACCGGACAGCATGATCAGAAAACTCACGGAGAGCTTCCAGTCGACCAATTCCTTATCCGCCTTCGCACGCCCCGCCATCATCATATCCTCTGGCCAGATTTCAACCATGACTCAATGACAAGACACAGTGTAAACACATACATACTCAATGGGGTATCAATAACGCCTGGAGCATACGTATTCACCGTAATGTTGTGACGACCAAGTTCCAGAGCTGGTATGATTGCTTTAATTGAGAACAGGGCGATGAAAGCAGCACGAGTGTTACCGGCGGTCTGGGTCAGGCCCCTGATAGCAAATTTGCTAGCAGAGTACGCCGAAGCTAAAGGAAGACCCAACTTTCCAGCGACGGAAGTTGCGCCGATAATCCGCCCTCCACGTCCTTGCGTTATCATTTGTGCTGCTGCATATTTATAACACAAAAAGGTCCCTCGTGCGTTGACAGCCATGATTCGTTCCCAATCATCCACTCCAGCTACAACACGTCATCCTGTCAGTCAAAGCCACAGAAAACTGGCGAGTATGGCTTACTGGTGAACATGTCTGTCATCAGACAGACCCCAGCATTGGCTACCAACTGTAACGAGGAAGAGTCGGGAGCAGATTCAACGGTGGGAAAACGACGCGGAACTGACCACATCCAGCCCTCCGAGTCGTTCCGCAGTGTTCTGCACCATCCCTTTGACCTCCCCTTCGACGGATATGTCGCCAGGAACCACATGCGTCTTTTGACCGATCTTCTCGATGTCATTGGCAACAGCACGCAGCTCATCACGCTTGGACGAGATATCGTTCAGGGCGATATCGAACCCATCCCTGGCGAGATGGAGTGCGATACTGCGCCCAATACCCTGAGCGGATCCAGTAATGAGGGCAACACCCTTGGCAATAGACATACGAAGAGAGGATGAGTGGAATGTGAACAGGATGGGTCAGTTGGTCGCCACGTCTGGCTATATATCTTGGTCCATGTGAAACAGGTCAGTCACTCTGCTCTTGCATCTGAAACGTAGGACGTGTGAGTGAGATGCCTTGAATTGAAACGGTCGAAGTACGATAGTCAGTTAAACGGTGGAGTTTTACCAAATAAACACGGCGGAGGCCATCATCACCTTGACCCAATAGCATCGTGCCGTAATATAACCCCAAGATAGGTCCTCTCTGGTTTGCCCAGTGCGGGCCAGCCCGGATAAGCCTGGTGCTACCCAGCCAAAGGAAAGTGGCGGTTGCTTGCTGGATCATCTGCCCGCATAAAGCCCAAGGTGAGTGTCCAATATTCCAATGTCGTACACGGAATGATCTAACTGGGCCTGAAGTCAGCTTGGGCTGTGTCCAGGGGGTTTGAATCTGAAGCGTAACAACCGAGTGAAGCCAAGCCTAAGAGCACTTCCACCGACCTGGTCAAAGTACAACCTTGACAAAAAACAACGGTTAGCAAGCGGCCTTGAAGTGGGCGACGCTCGTAAGACGCTGTCGGGTGGTGGTGTTGGAACATTTGAGCATGAGGTTACGTTTTATCAACCATTCGATCGTCGGTTATGCCAGAAGTTGGTCGTCAATGCAAACGAGGGAATCAACAGTAGATGCACGGGAAGGCTCGTTGGATGCATGGATATGTCTCTGTGATCCTCATTCATACACGATGGTGTTGCTCGACCTATTCAACTTCAGTCACTTGGCCAGTCTCAGTATACTGCACGCTCGGGCGACCAGTGACCAGTGACGCAGAAAACGCTCCGTCTTGTTTGCCCAGGTCAAGAACGTTGTGAAAAACAAACGGTTTACTACTTACAATCATGTTCGTCTACTCGACACGCTCGACCGTTTGGATGCTGCACGATTCAACGAATAGCAACAAGCATGTTGACTTTTGCCCTGCAACGTCGACACTCGACCTGTCCTCCAACTCCTCCACCCACATAGTCTCCCTTGCCGTCTTTACCTCGCTGGCCACTTCACCCTTTTATATCTTGACGTACCCCCGCCCAGGCCGATCTTGATCGTCGCGCGACTATGGCCATTTCCAAGGCAATGGGGAGGCAGGTGGATGCCAGGGCAGGTTAGGGCTACACAAGTGCGAGGGCGCTCGTAGAGGACGCAACTCATGTGACGTTTGGTGTCGCGAGAGGTGCAGTCACTGAGTAAGCCGGGATCCAAAAGATGCGGAGTTGTAAACGCCGTCTGCCGCGAGTCACTTCACTCTGCGTCGTCAAACCGAACCAAATCCTCCTCGCATGGAGTTCAACGTTCAACGTTCAACGTCGAGCACATCCAAGCCTAGATCTGGCGTGTGTACGAATGCAAACGCGGGCGCAATCATTTTGCATCATGATCACTGACCCTCATCGGTGTCAGTCTCCGGGCGTCATGGTCATTCCAAACATGTTACCAATCTCACGTTTTTCGCTGCCGGCCGCAGCAACACCGAGGGTAGGCAGGCGGGCCCAGCGATTGTCCACTGTACGGCAAGTTCACTACACGGCTCAAGTAGATCTGATGAGATAGCAGTGAACAACAGTTACACACTCCTTAGTTTTCCTTGCTAATACCAGGTCTAGATCGCACCCTACAGTTATGAGCATTGTAAGTCGCGAACCTACGATGTCTGATACCCTCAATGATGGCAGTCGCGGTGTCCTGGGTCATTGGGGTGCATTCAACGGCCCTTCTAGACCTCACAGGAGGCTACGCCTCGGAATGGCATCCCCTTGTTCGGCGGACTTTAGTATTCGGTACAGTCTCAACCTCCGTCGGGAGGAGAGCGTTAACGGCAGTTGATATTGGCCGGACCATCAGAAAGATGGCGTAAGGCTCAACGCCCATGTGTATTGGAAGCCGATATTAACTCGACCATCAGAAGTTGGCTTCTGGGTGGGCCGTCGTACATGATTGAAACCCAGCAGCGTTCCGTCGGCTCGAGCCTCGTATTCGGTTCAAGGTGCGAAGTCACTTACGCACTGTTTGGGCCTAGGTCAGGAGAAGTCTATCACTCCATGTGACCCCTGCCAAGCATCGGATACAAACATAAAAAGGTCTCTATCCAATGAGGTACATACAGTTCAGCCGCTAATCGCAAGCACATGCATTTTCAGTGGTATCCGTCATCAACATTGATTGGAGGGGCATACAAATTCGGAGCAATCGATCGGATCGTACGAGTTATCCGCCATTATTTTTTTTTGGTTAAAACGGCGCTCCAGGATTATCGTTGCGCCAACCGCAGTATGGGCTGGATCCAGATCTAAGATGAGCCCATGGATCTTGCCGAAGTTCTTCAGTTGCGGTCACCGATTCGTAGCGTCCATCGATGAGTCTTTTCCATCTCTGGGTTTCTCACAATACGATGATCCAAACCGAACAACGCCTCGACTTCACCGTTAACGTACAGGGTGGGGTTAGACTGGTCAAAGCAACTGGAATAGTTGATTCCGAGCGTCGACGGTTGATTGGTGATATTTCTTACTATATCACTTTCGTTATTTTAGGCATGTCCCATGGGTGTCATAGAGGGTTCCCGTCGCTTGAAGTGGATAAACGGTTCTAGTGATCAGTAGGGAGAAGGAAGGGGTGCCACAATCAGACTTTGGAGTGCAGCTTCAGTAAGTATGTCACAGACACCCCGCTGTTGAAGCTGGTACTGCCTCTTAGAAAGTCTGTCTGGACGTTTCTCACGGCCTATCGAACTCCACGGTGTTTCTCAGTCGCGCTTTCCGCTTGGCTAGTAGGTCTGCTTTGCAAACGTATATATAAATGCCAGCCATTCCGGCTCGAATGTGCATCAACATCTAGTACACTCCCAAGTTCGATTCACAATGCCTCCTTTCGTCCCTGACGGTGTATATGAAATCCGCAATGTTGAATACTCCCGTGTCGTCGCTGACCTGATTAATGGTATCCCCGGGGGACCAATCATGGGATCATAGATCGCCCGACCAATGTCAACGACAAGGTTTGTGCTGTTCTTTGTAGAGGACCATACTCACTAGGACTGTAGTGGTGCATCAAGAATGTTGGAGATGGCGGCAACGAGATCACCATCGAGTACGTACGCTTAGGGATTGGATGATATCAAACGCATAGAACTGATCCAATTCTGATAGGGTACTGAGCTCGTCGGTTCCGACAACAGCACGGTCTGGACTGTCGTCAGAGTTGATGTTGGCTACTAGTGAGATCTGAATTTATTTATTTATTTGGCCGTCCATGTTCACGTCGCGTTTTAAAATGTGTCTCCAATCTCCGGGTGCGCAATATGTCTGGCAGCTCACTCGCGATGGCGACTACGGGCCGGTATGCATTTTACCACATCTCACCCCCGATTATCACAGATGGAGCTGTCCCCTTTCACTGGCCAAGACAACACGAAGTGGACGTTCGAGCTAGTCAACTAAGGAACACGATACCGCTCCTTTCGTTACTTGAGGACGAGACAAGACACGTGTGAATGACCTGATCAGAAATGTAAGAAGAAAAAGGAAAAAAAAAAGAAACTGATTGGATGTATGTACGTCGTAGCAGAGTTTGAATGTGAATATTTGTGACGCTCGAAAGTTGACCGAATCATGAGGACAGGGGCTCATCCATATTTGTGGATGTCCTTTACATTATTACGTAACGCAACATGGAGACGACTGGTACCATGATCGCACGACATCCGGCTCTCCACTCACCTCCACCTCGCCTCTTTGCACCTTGACGCACCAGGACGATCCAACAATGTCAGGGACACGTGGAGCTACGGGCACAGTCATGTTGCCAACGCTGCGAAGAGACGGGTGGATGTCATTTCGCCTTGGCGCAGTCCTTCACGGCACACCATGATGACGGCGTAATCAAGCAAATTTCATGTTCTAATCCATGTACTGCACTGCATGTGGATTTCTATGAAAGTATGGATTTACTATAAGCGCCCCTCGCCGCATCCCTCAGCAGCCCACGTTCCACGTCTAAAGCAACGCCGAAAAATGTTTGTTAGTGAAAGTTGGTATCGTTGCATGGAGTGCGGCGCCAATTCAATCACAATTCCGGGCTGGGTGAGGTCTACTCCTGAGTTAGGTGACCGGTACCGCGCAGGACTGACGACTCTCGGTAGGGCGTTAGCGCATCGATCCAATCATCCCGGGGAGCTGAGCGATATCGAGGACGTAATTCTGGGGTTCAGGGATGCTGTTAACCCTTATAAGTCTGGTTATCTCTGACAACCTCGGCAGCTGTGTCAAGATCCATAATTTCGACAATCAGGCATGCTGTTGACCTCACCTTTCATGGTCACCCCGACAAGCCCGGCCATTTAAACAACCCCCACAGGTTGTTTAGTTCGTTTTCAGCACCTCGGGCCGCTGAGCGTCCTGAGGACGCAATCCCGATATTCAAGGGCGACACTGACCTTGACCCTCATGGTATTCACCCGCGGCGAGCGGCTATCTACTTCGTGGTGCCCATACTGGTTCTTGATCTACACCCTACTTTACATGTATCGTCACTGTTACTTCTCTTCTTATGGTTCTGACTGAGTCACATAGCGTGTCGTCTGGGTTTTTCAGCGGTATGCTGTGAGATTGGCCGGTCGAACAGGCTTTTCCGAAACACGATATATTCAACAACCCAAACCGAACGACGCTTCAGTGGGCCAACTTAGCCATTAACGTACAGGGTGGGGTTAGACTTGTCAAAGCGACTGGAATGGTTGCTTCCGAGCGCCGAGGCCTCGAAGGTTGATCGGTGATGTCCTGCTATATCATTTTAGTGGGCTTCTTATTTTAGCCATGTCTTATGGGTATCACGGGGACCCCGTCGCTCGAAGTGGATCAATGGTCCTAGCAACAGGGAGCAAGAACGCCCCCCCAATAAGATTCTGGGGTGCTGCTCCATTAAGCATGTCACAAACGCCCTGCTTGCGGAAAGCTGGTACTACCTCCGAGCCTCCATAGACGCTACGGTGCTTCTCAGCCACACTGTCCGATTTGGCTAGGGGGTCTGCTTTGCAAACGTATAAATACCTGCCACTCTGGCTTCGATGTGCATCGACATCCAGTCGCATTCAATTCACAATGGCACCTTTCATCCCCAATGGTGTATATGTAATCCGCAATGTTGGATCTAACGATGTCGTTTGCCTGAAGAATGGTGTCCCTAAGGGACCGATCGTTGGATGCAGGGATAGCCCGGGATACCCCTGCCAACAGGTTTGTGCTGTTCCTTGTAGAGCGGGCCATACTCATTGCTTCGTAGTGGAAGATCAAAAACATTGGAGGGGGCGGCAATCAGATCATCATCGAGAGCATGTGCGCTCCTGGAAGCTTCGTGAATGCAGATCAATTGCAAGTACGTACACTTTAGGATCGAATGACATCAAACATGTGAACTTATCCAACGCTGATAGGATGCTCCACTCTTCGGTGCCCCCGGGCAGACGATCTGGACCGTCGTCAAAGTTGATCGTGGCTACTAGTGGGTCTGGATTTATTTTCTTTACCCCCTGTTAACATGGGGTTCCTCCAGTCTCCAATCTCCAGATGCGGACTTTGTCTGGCAGTTCGATGCCGAAGGCGCGCCGGTACTAATTTCATTTTGCCATCTGCGTGCATGGATACCTCTCACACACTCTCATTATAGATCGTGCTCGTCCGTCACACTGCGAAGGACAATACGAGGTGGGTATTCCTCAAAGTCTAAGGAGTGCGAGGCCACTTGGTTCGTTGTCCGAGGACGGGACAAGACGTGTGCATGACCGATCAGAAATAAATAGTTGGATTGGATGTATGTATGTCGTAGCAGAGTTTCGTGGGCTCTTTGTCTGTGTATGGTGAACGTGAATGCTTATGACGAAAGTTGACCAACTCGCGAGTACAGGGGCTCATACATATTTGTCACTGCTTTAACGCAACTTGGACACGCGCCTTTTCATTGTACGGCCCTCCGGGCATCCCTGGATCCGCAAGACACATTGGATCACCAGGTTCGTACGAGAGTGTATGGCAGCCTTGTATAGTATGCTAGTACAAAACGTTACACCACACTCGACTCACCCGTACCTCGCTCCCTCGTGTCCTCACGCTGGTCGGGCAGCTATGTGGGCGCAGCGTCTGCAACGTGCGTCATCGTCCATTGTGTCTTCAAGCTTCGGGGACAGTCCGGTAAATCACATCTGTTACTACGCCCTTCGTCCCATTAACGATCTTGTTTTGCATGGATAGGTTCTCGGTAATCATGATGGGCATCCCAGGAATGAGCGGCAACCGCCCTATCATAGGCCTTTTCGACTCCTTAGCGCGCGCACACGACGGGCCCTCGTTGAAAACGGTGAGAGCGATGTGAACCTGCAACGTCGGAGTATGTAATCACAATTTCCTAATTTAGCACTAGACTGGCGACAGACATTTTCGAATCTGCCAAGACCTGGACCCAGTCACCCAAAAGGTCCGGGAATACTGTTACTTTGGGGACGCGACAAGTTGATGATGGTATGCACGTACATAAGTACTTCGTCGCTTTGGGTTTGCTGGGTAAGTTCACCACCCAGATATTCAACACAGTGGTATTCCATGTAAATGACAGACTCCGTCTCCCTCGCCGCCACTAGGGCACCATCGGTGCTGACGCTGGGACAACCTTGGGGACCGCACCTGCGCGCAACTCCATCCACCTCCACCTCGCCCCTTCGTACCTCAACACGCCATGACGATCTAATAATGTCAAGGATTCGTGGCGCTGACTAGCATAGCCATCTTTCCAACTACGAAGAAACCGATGGAACTGTTAAAATGGTGTCATTTTGCCTCGGCTTGCGTAACGGCACACTATTATGGCGCAATCAGATTCATGTTCTAATCCACGCACTGCATTGATACGTGGATTGCTGTGGAAGTATGGATTTCTAAATGCACTAGGTATCATCCTTCACACTTTCCCCGTCTAAGGAGTAACGGAACAGTTTGTCAGTGAATTACGGTATCGTTGCATGGAGTGCACCGATCCAATCGCAGTTCTGGAACGGGTGAGGTCTACTTCTGTGTGGAATGACCGGTACCGCACGGGACTGACGACTCTTGGTAGGGAGTTAGCGGAGCGATTCAATCATCTCGGGGAGCTGAGTGATATCAAGGACGCGATTTCGAGGTTCGGGGATGCTGTTTACTACCCCTCAGGGTCACCCACAAAAGCCTGGTTACCTTGACGACCTCGATAGCTGTTTCAAGGTTCGCTTGCAGCCTCGGGGACCTCAGTGATCTCGAGAACGCAATTTCGACAATCAGACATACTGTTGTCACTCATCCGACAAGCCCGGTCATCTAAATGACCTCCGCAGCTGTTATTTAGTTCGTTTCAGCGCCTGAGGCCACCGAGCGTCCGGAGGAAGCAATCTCGATTCTCAAGGATGCTGTTGACCTCGGCCCCTTGTGGTCACCCTAACAACTCTGCGATTCTTCATATCCTTGGCTACTCTTACTTCGCTCGTTTCCAGCCTCGGGGAACTGCGTGATCTCCCACTGGCACTGGCAACGGCAGCTGATCCTAGTCAGACTATGTGAAGGTTGGCGTAAGGTCGAGGCCCATCATTCATCGGTATGACATCAGCGTATTGGGAACCGATATTAATGGACCGTATCAGAAAGTTGGCATCTCGCCTGATTGAAACTCAGCAGTGTTCCGTCGGTTCATATTCGGTTCAAGGTGTGAGGTCAATTGGGTTTATCATCATTTTCTCCAGCCAGACCCTGTTATGAAGTCATGATTCCACGTAACCTCCTGCCTAGCACGAGAGAGAGATAGAAAAGGTTCAAGCTTCCTCTATCCAATGAGGTTCATACGGTTCAGCCGCTGATCCCAACCACATGCATTTTCAACGGTAATTATCTATCATGAGCGTCAATTCAAAGGGCATAATAATTTGGATCGATCCCTCGACCGTACGCTTCATCCGTCACCATTTTCGGTTGTTCCGATAGCCTGAAAGGTTTCGTGCTTCGGGTCGTCATGCGCCAACCGCAGCATCGAAGCTTCCAGAATTCAGGATCATGGGCGCTGTCTTCAGTCGTTATGGTCACCGAATTAGAGCGTCGATTGATGGGCCTTCCATCTCTTGGCGCAATAGCATTGGGCGAGCGGGCATCTACTTCGTGGTGCCACGCATCAATCGTTGAACAACACCCCACTTTACATGTATCGTCACTGTTACCTCCCGTCCTATGACGTCGTCTGAGTTTTTCAGCCATCTTGCTAGATTGTTTGGCCGAACAGGTTTATCAAATGATCCAAACCGAACAACACCCCGACTTCGCCGTTAATGTGCAGAGTGGAGTTAGACTGGTCAAAAAGTAGGTTCCGAACACCGAAAGATGCTCAATTATATCATTTCCACTGGGTTCGTTATTCTAAGCGTGTCTCATGATATTACAATAGGGTCCCCGTCGCTCGAAGTGGATGAATGGTTCTAGTAACAGGGAGCAAGAACGGCATCCGCGGATAGATTTTGGGGTGTTGCTTCAGTAAGTATATCGCAAACACCCTGCCTGTGGAACGCTTGTGCTACATCCGGGTCTCTGTAGATGTCTTGAAATGGTTTGGATGGCAAGTTATTGAACTGTATAATGTTTCTCAGCCGCACTTATCCGATTTGGCTAGGGGGTCTGCTTTGCAAACGTATAAATACCTGCCACTCTGGCTTCGATGTGCATTGACATCCAGTTGCATTCAATCCACAATGGCACCTTTCATCCCCGATGGTGTATATGTAATCCGCAATGTTGGATCCAACGACGTCGTTTGCCTAGGGAATGGTCTCCCGGGAGGACCGATCGTTGGATGCACGGATGGCCCGGGATACCCCTGCGAACGGGTTTGTGCTCTTCCTTGTAGAGAGGACCATTCTCATTGCTTCGTAGTTGAACCTGTGGAGGATCAAAAACATTGGAGGGGGCGGCAATCAGGTCACCATCGAGAGCGTGTGCATTCGTGGAATCTTCGCGAATGCAGATGAATCCCAAGTACGTACACTTTAGGACCGAATGATATCAAAGGTGTGAACTGATCCAACGCTGATAGGATGCTCCACTCTTCGCTGCCCCCGCGCGGACGATCTGGACCATCGTCAAAGTTGATCGTGGCTACTAGTGAGTCTGGATTGATTTTCTTTGCCCGCCCCTGTTACTAACATGGGGTTCCTCCAGTCTCCAATCTCCAGATGCGGACTTTGTCTGGCAGTTCACTGCCGAAGGCGCGCCGGTACTAATTTTCATTTTGCCACATCTGCCTGCATGGATACTCACACTCTCTCATCACAGATTGTGCTCGTTCATCACACTGCGAAGGACAATACGAGGTGGGTATTCGTCAAAGTCTAAGGAATGTGAGGCCACTCGGTTCGTTGTCCGAGGACGGGACAAGACGTTTGCAAAGGACTGATTTCTAAAGAAAGAAAAGAACCAAAAAAAGGAATTGGATGTATATACGTCGTAACAGAGTTTTGTGAGCTTTTGACCGAAGAATATGAGTGCGGCGCTCGGATGTAGCTTTCTAGCATCAGAGACAATCAAGAGGACAGGGCCTCAGTGAGTCCACATGCGATCGAAAGTTTCGAAACGTAGATGGACATTGGAAACACGTCAGACCTCTAATGTGTACACACAATCTCAATGTTCGACGTTCAAGCCTCGAGATTATTAAAGGCCAGAGGTATCAGTAGACTTCGTCTCATTCCACACCAGCCACCACAGTTAACCCAAACGCACCGACACATGATCTCTCCCACCACCACCATCCGAGTCGGCGCCGACCATTGGCATTATGTACACCCGCCCTCAACCCATCCGGCTCTGGTACATCCGCCGCCATCTCGCGCCTTTTGTACCCTGACGCACCAGGACGATCCGCGACGTCGGGGACTTGTAGCTCTGACTAGTATGGTCATCCTGCTATCGCTGCGCAGGGACACGCGGACACTCAGCTCCTCGTCGGGTTTTTGGCGGTAACCTGTGATATACAGTTGATACTTCTGTTCATAATGCATACTACCAAGAGTCCTCAGAGAGCCAAGGCACGAGGCGACCGGAGGATATAGTCTATGCGTGAGGGCGAAAGGGGGATCGCCTCTCCCCACTTCGCTGCTAGCACGGTCTGGTAGCACATCCCTCTCCGTAGTTCGGTACAATACATCTTCTCGCACCCGCCCACCACACCACTCTCACAGGCCCGGGCCCGCACAAATGTAGCCTCTGTAAGCCTATTTGTCCGACGCTGCCTCACTCGACTCCAGTTTTCGGCAGCCTCGCTGTTCGGCACCCATCCCGCCCG
>JBBPJQ010000507.1:0-22432 GCA_038088795.1 Boletus rex-veris
CTCCCTGGTTGAGCTCCGGGGCATGCCATCGGACGGCGGACGTGTTCGTGAGGACAACCATGGCCATTTTACCAACGACGTCCGTCAGGACCTGGGTGAGACCGAAATCGGAGAGCGTGACGACTCCCTGGTGGGGAGGAGGGTGAGCGGGAACGGGAGAATAAAGGACAATGAAGTAAACATTACCTCTTCGGAAACCAACATGTTGGTCTGTGTGACGTTTGATGATCAGTGTGACGTAACCCAATTGGAGATACAGCCGACTTACGCATTTTACTGTGAGGCGTCGTGTCAGTGATCAGAAATGGGGAGATGTGGAGACTCACGATGACCATGCACGATCTGCCGACCGTGCAGGTACTCGAGCCCTTTGGCGGCTTGAATGAGCTGAGGGCGTGGTCAACTAGTTGTCGCCCGAGGACATCCGAGAACCTACTAGGTTCAGAGGGTTGACATCTGGGTTTTCACGACGGTAGCTGTTGATCATCGTTGGGCCATCATCTAATCAACGTCATAAAAATACTCACTTCCGGACATTGTCCAATTGCCACGGAGAGACCTATGGACAAGTATGATCAGCCCGAGTTGCATCACTTTTCCAAGTCGACAAACTCACGATGTGGATGGACCCCATATTAGTAACGATGCCCAACATCGTGAGCACGTTTTCATGCTTGAGTTTTGACCAAACACTGATTTCATGCTCGAAACGCTACAATAAGAGGGTCGATTGAACAGATCGAACACATGATGTTGGGTGGGACGCTAACCAGTTGCAACCTCTTCGCCTTCGGATCATGTTCGTCCACAATCCGTAGCGTTTTCAATGCCACCTAAAGACATATGATAAGATGTTGTGCCAGTGTGATTAGATGCAGGTATCCTTGCCTTTTTCTCTCCTAGCCAACGCCCTTCAAATATCTGACTATAAGGACCACCGCGGACAGACGTTAGATCCGTCTTTTTCACCTGGTTGTTCAGGATAGGAATAGTGGGTGGAATATTAGTAAGTCGATGAAGGTCAAGTAGCGCTTGCTCGAGCTGGTTCTGAACAGTTGTGATCGGAGAGGGGGGGCGAGAGCAAGTAGGAGATTCAACGACCTGCCGACCATCACTAAGGTATGTGGCAGACGGAACGGGTGCCTCTTCGCGAAGCCCTACAAGGCGCTGTTGGAGCAGAGTTTATTGAAACCCATGTGTCCCGTTGTGGGAACAGGACCGTACCTCTTGACCCAAACGCATGAGTTCGTAGGCTGCATTTCCCCCAGAGATGTGCTGCTGAACAGCCCGTTCGATCTCTCTAGGGCTGATAAGAAGTTGTTGAAGCGTCTCTTCCAAGGCAGCTTGGTGATGTTTCATCATATCGATCGAACGCTGTTGCATGCGCAACATTGCCACCGGATTAGCTACCTGTGGGCGTGTAAGTTCGGGATCCGCTCAAGTCAAGATGAACTTGACAAACATGCAGCCGCTCCATAGCATTGTCGACATCGGCATAACACTTGTCTAGGTCGCGCGCGATCCGCGCACTATTGACTGCGAGCCGGACACCGTCAGAGTATGATACACACAGCTGGTTGTAGTCTCTCACGCAATACTTTGACTTTACCGCAATGAGCCCATTTTTGCACGCGACGGTGTACGCTCGCTAAGATGCTAACACGTCTCTGATGAGCTGAGGTGTGAAATTAGACAACAGAAGCACTCACGCCTCTGCCTCATCGAATGTCGCAGTCACATCAGTGCCGACCAACAGCGAAGATTGTTCATTGATGAAGGTGAGTAGCGTCGTACACCGCTGAACCAATTGTGCAGACTTTTGCTGTTCGATTACGACAGGAGAGGGCGTGATAAGAAAAAGACGATGACGTCTCAAAAGTCGTTCACCTTGTGAACCGAGACTTGTGAACAAGCAGCGTGGATCAGCTGTAGAACCATGACACCGCCCGCAGCAAAGGGGACGCCAGATAGTGTTGCTGCGAGCTGAGCAGCGCTCAACGTGGGACCGATAATGGTAGTCGGCATAAGTCCGAGATGGAAGAGAAATCTCGAATGTAGTGGAAGGAGGGAGCGAATGCACGCAGCAAGCGATTCCTCGAGTCAGTGTCTAATATATACCCTATAGGCTATGCATGGAGCGGCCCGGGAATCGTAGAGTTGACTCGGGGGTCCATGGCACCCTCGTTGGAAGCATGACGTTGGACCCACAACATTCCATATCCTTCCACTTGTTACGTGTCCATTTGCCATTAGCTGTGCTGGTGCCTGTCGTAGTCACAAGCGTCATTGACACGGCTCGGGTGTGAACACTGTGAAGATTGCACGAAATTGTTCACGCACCAGCTGGGAACTTGGAGGGATTGGTTGGCAGTACATACGAGCTTTATGGGCTGAGTTCTCAGTCGTCCGAGTTCAAGTGGGCAGTGCGTAGGATGGTGAGCGCTGTTACACAGCATGGAGAAGACTTTTTCCGTTTGTACCGGCCGATCGTTCCAGTGTACACAGTGCACTGTCTGCATTGACAGGCTGTTCAGCGTGCGTACCGACCTGCGACCAAGCCGCGTGCTGTCTGGCGTGTACCCGCACCACCATGGGTCGCAAACGACCACGTTCGCGGGCTGCGCTGACTGACGACGACGAACAACCCATCGACATCATCGAGGAATCCACCGAGTCTGCGCAAGACGACGGTTCGAAATCACAAACGGACGACCTCCCCGAGGAGCTCCATGCAGACGTATGGGACGCGTTCAAGGAGGAACACCACGAAGGTCCGTTTCCAATGCATCCGTCGACGCGTGCACACGCCGACACTTGTTTCTCTTAGTTCTTGAACAGCTGCCGTTGTCGGTGCATCGCCAGTTCAAGCTGATGCGCGAATTGGACTCTCACAGCGCAAGCAAGTGGCGTCTTTGCCTTTCGGTTCGTGTCTCTGACACTCTGACCTTGTGTGCAGTTTTCCATGTAGACCTCCTAGCGTCAGTTCGGCGATACATTCAGCTGCGAGAGAGTTTGGCGGCACGAAATACGCAAGACAACTCCAATGCAGTGGAAGCCCAGCCCAATGCAACAACGCACTTGAACAATGCGGACGTTGATGAGACAGCCCCGAATGCAATGCAGGTCGACTTTACCGAATCCACATACGACGCGACTGTCAATGACAACAGCGCGAACACTAGCTTTCCTGCGGCATTCCAGCCAAATCCCGGAGAGACAACACGTACGCGCCTTCAACACATTGCCCAAACTTCCGAAGAAACTATTCGAACTGCAGAAGAGAAAGTAAACATTGCGCAGACTGCATACGAAACTGTGAGGGAATCGTCCGCTCTTTCTTGTGTCTGTATCACTCATTTGTGTATGTGATAGGTAGACCGCCACATCCGCCTTCTCGACCAAGCTATCAAAGAACAAGAGGCAGCCATATCCCTTGGCGTTCGTCCCGGAACTCATTTAGCTCCAATCCTTCTCCCAGACCTCGTCGTCCCCCGATGGGCGCGTGCTACACGCGTCGAACACAGTCCCGTCCCATCGCTTTCTCCCGAGCCAGGGCTGTACATCGAAGAACCCCCTATCCTCGAGCTTTCCCCACCATCCATCCCATCACCCAAGGTACCAAAGAAGGGAAAAAAGGCTGCTGCTCCCAAGCCCCCGAAACCCGAGAAAGAGGAAACTCATCCATCCGTTGTGGTTGATGGCGAAGAGTCTCTTGCGGCTTCTCGCACGCGTCGTATGAGTGTCCGCCTCACTCTTCCTGCTCAGCAGCCTGTGGCTGTAGAGCCGACCGTTCCAGCCCACCCGAGTGAAACTCGGTATTGCTACTGCAACCAGGTGTCGTTCGGAACGGTGAGTACTTGTCGCTTGTTTATCCTTTCCTTGTTGTCATCGACGTGCTCTGGTTGCCTGTTTGTTTGACTGTTGCTTACTCGGGACGCTGTCGTAGATGATTGGATGTGACAACGAGGGTTGTAAACTGGAATGGGTAGGATGTTTTCGCCTCCGCTCCAAGTGATATACTGATAGGAACGTTTAGTTTCACTTTGAATGTACAGGTCTTTTGGAGGTGCCGAGTAAGAAGACGAAGTGGTATTGTCAAGAATGCAAGCCCAATATGACGCAAAAGGGGAGGTCCAAAGCGTGAAATCCACCAATACATGCACGCCAACATCACACAACAGCACTAGTACATGTGGTATAATACGACAAATAACTTATCCTAACCTGAGTTATGTGATCCATGAACTAGTCCGCAGTGACGTTCATGTTGAGCTTGTTGGCAAGTGTCTCCATATATACCTCTGCAAATGAATGTCAGTTAAAGTGGCCGGCTTGACAGGGAAAGTCTACCTGTTTCATGGCGGAGCTTCCAATACTCGGCAAGGAGCTCGTTGAGCTCGGCTTCACTTTTCTTGAGGTGTTCCGCCATCTGAGTGGTGTGTGAAATGATGCCATGAACAACTTGAAGACAGAGAAGTGGGAGAAATCACCTTTGCTTCGGTGTCATCGGCTTCTTTGCGGAGTTCTTCTACTAGTTTGTCGTTATCGCGCCGTTCGATGTCCATATGCTCGTATTCACGCTGAAGTCGTTCAATGGTCTGTTGACTTGCGTGACGCTTCTCTTCTGCGTGTCTCTGAGACCGTTCAAGCTTTTCTTGGGCATTTGCGAGCTGTCTGTGTACCCGCTGGGATGGTGTATGAGCGAGCGAAGCTATAATGGGCATAAATGGATGACGTACCTCCTTTTTCATTTGGAGTTCGATGCGTTCAATCTTTTTATAGTCTTGGCTATCTTTGACGTCGGCGAGCTCCTTTTGGGAGCTTTCCAGGAGTTGGACTTCTTTCTCGATGGTCTGGAGGTGTTCCACGCAACTTCGCACGTCCTAAGGGACGAAAATAGATCAAGAATGGCAGATCGGCAAGAAGAGAAAAGCTGGTACCTTTTCAATGTTTGTTAGAGCGGCGATCTTTGCTTGCAGATCTCTTGCCTTTGCCTCGTGCATGGCAAGCGTTTTCTTATCGTCGATGGCGGTAGCACCCATTGAGGTGATATTACGCTTTATCCTTTCTGGGCTTTGGACGATCCTGCTCCTGGTGCGTTGTATGTTGTCCAAGAGGAGGGAGGTCTCCGAGTTTATGTTTTCCTTTTTCAAGATGAGGTTTGCCTTTTCGATCTTGAGGGTTTCGATGTCCTTTACGACGGCCTGGGTTGTTTCTTTGGTGGCAATGAGATGGGCGGTTATAGCAGCGTTTTCTGTGCGGAGCTGTTCACACTTTGGCTCGTCCTTTGCGCGTTGTGCTCTGGGGCGTTGGTCGGGAGGGGACGAAGACGCGTCGAAGATGGTGCTTACTTGAGCGTGTTGAGCTTGTGTTGGGAAGCAGCGAGTTCCTGTGCGACGTGTTCCCTCTCTTCGATGATGGTCGTGGACTTGTCACGGAGGTTGGCGATGAAGGGGGTACATTGTTCTGCAAACTTGACAAAGTTGATAAAGGCGGAGAGGATGAAACGTGTGCGTTCTGGGTCTGGGAGGTATAGATCTTTTGCACTAAAGTCCAAGATGCGGGCTGCGTTTGCAAAACGAGTGAGGTGGTAGAGCAGAAAGTTGTGTGCGATGCTGGCAACGTAGAGATCCTGGGAGGGGTGAGGTCTGGCGATGCGCGGGACGTGATACTTACTGTGTTTGGGTCATCGAGGGCAGCAAGCGCGTTCTGTACGGACTCGTGTAGGACCTCTGGGGTGATGGAGGTGATCTGTTCGAGACAGGCGGAGTATACGCCAGTGACAAAGTCTGATGAAGGACGGGAGAGCTGCTCGTTGCTGACGGAGAGACCCCACTCTGAGAGGGCAGTCATGATCTCTGGTATGGGCATGTTCGGGAACCAGTACTGTCCCGACATGATGGTATGAGCCAACTCGCGTCGCGGTCACGTGGTACCAATAGGACGCGCAGTGATTATCCGTTTCGTCGACTTTGGCCTCGTCGAGCTTGGCCATGGCCGACCCAAAACACCTTAGAAAGGTCTTTTCCAGTCGTTTTCCCTTCTTCTTCTTCTCCTACACTCACCATCTCATCAGGCAAACTCAAAGTTCAAGCCTGCTCAATCTCATCCGGGTCAGAGTGGGCCAGCATCGTCCACCGCAGCGAGTACGTGTGACTCCACCCTCATCGCATGGCCATCCTCATGCCTTTCATTCAAGTGCGTGACACGAATCCCCTCCCCGTCTTCTCGACACCCGGTTTTAACAAGAAACCGAACCCATCCATGTCCGCTCCTCCCAACTCTCGCGACGTACTCGAAATACCCGACTCTCCCTCCGCGCCACTCCCTGCAAAACGCATCTCCTCCGATTTCTTCGACCATCCTCTAGCTGCCCCCTCAAAGCGCTTCAAACCCTCCATTCACACCGACGTCGGACACATCCCCCACAATATCCCAAAGGGAAAAGCTTCAATCTCAGCTCGTCACTGGTCCCCAGACGGTGGAGAGACATCCAGCGAGGTGGATTCTCTCAACTTGGGTATTGGCCATATTAAATTCCCAGCTGACCCTTTCAAGTTTTCCCGCAAGTTCCCTCCATCCTTTTCCTCTCCTCGCTCTCTCCCGCCCAACAAGTCTTCCCCTCAAAAGACATCGGATGACTTTTCGGACCTCAACCTGGTACTTGTTCATTCAAATAACTTCCACCCGCTCTTACATCCACCAGAAATCGCTAGATGACCTCAGGTCATTTCTCTCCTCTAACCAGCATGTTCGCGCCATGCTCGCGCAATGGATGTCTGAGCATATCCAGAACACTCGACATCACGATATCATGATGCTCTCCCGTCAATTGCAAGTGCCCTCTCTCTCATCGTCTTTGTTCGCACCTTATTTCCCTGTAGATCCCAGGTAGATGACCGTATCCGCGCTGTCAAGCAACGCATCGCCACCTTAGATGTTGCAAAAGACATCGAGCAACCGCAACGATCCCTCCCTGCTCCTTTTCCCATGTTCCCTTCAGCCAGTACCTCATCCAATTCAACAAACAAACAACTCGATACCAGACACACTCCGCCACTTTCCATGGCTGTTTCAGATTCATCCAACACTACACTCCACACCACTGCGTCAACTAATGCTGCTATCAACACGACCCAGGATACTCTCATAACAACTGATTCCCCAGAACTTGTCGAGCTTGATCTAGACATATCTGCAACAACGCTTGTTGTCGGCGACAGCGATGATGCATACTACGACAAGTTCTGTCCGATCCCAGACGACTTGGCCTTGTTCGACTTAGACAAGCCTGAAAAACCCCCAGTTTCAGACTCACCCTCTTCATCCGCACTAGCTTCTTCGTCAAAGACTGTTCCAGTTATTCCCGCGACTCCTGGTGGGCGCATAGACCATACGTCCTCACCATACTACATGGAAGTCATCTCAATTCTCAAGAATACCTTCAAGCTCTCGACTTTCCGCACTAACCAACTAGAATCTATCGTTGCCACTTTAGATGGCAAAGATGTCTTTTACCTCGCCCCGACAGGAGGCGGTAAATCTCTTTGTTTCCAACTCCCTGCTCTCTGCGTCACAGGCAAAACACAAGGAACAACATTTGTCATATCCCCTCTCATTTCTCTCATCACGGACCAAGTCGCGGCCCTGCGGAAGAAGGGTATTCATGCTTTTCCCCTCACCAGTGCTGCAGAGGAAAATGATGTTCGGCAGGCCATGCGCATGATGAGAAGCAACGTTGAGGAAAAGCCAAAGCTAGTATACACCACTCCAGAAAGGTTACAGAAGAGTGACTCTCTTAAGGACGTCGTAGATCAACTGTACGAGGAGAAGCAGGTGGCAAGATTCGTCATCGACGAGGCACACGTTATTGGAAGCTGGGGAAGAGATTTCCGTTCCTCTGTAGGTCTAGAGTCTACCATGCAAAACGCGCCTTGCTGATTTGAGTACCAAGTATGCAGAGTTGAAAATTCTCCGCAAAAACTGGCCAAACGTACCTATCATGGCGCTCACTGGCAGTGCAAATAAAGACACGAGTGAAGACATTAAGCACAACCTTGCAATGCGAGACCCTGTCTGCCTCGCCCAGTCTTTTAATCGCCCCAACCTACACTATTCAGTCCGCAAGAAACCGAGCCTGAAGAAAGACCTCGTGCAAAACATTGCCGGATTCATCAAAACACATCACCCCGACGACACTGGCATTATATATGCGCTGTCGAGAGCCGAGTCTGAGGAAATGGCACAGAAACTCAGGGAAGAATGGGGGATAGAGGCGAGACACTACCATGCAGGTATCGACAACGAGGAGCGAAAGATCAATCAGGTTGATTGGATGGCAGGGAGATGCAAGGTTATAGTGGCCACGGCATGTATTGGGTACTATGACATGGATCATTGCGCCTCATCTCCCAACAGATCGCTTTTGGGATGGGAATCGATAAACCGGATGGTATGCGTCATAATCTTCCTCGGGGACCTATGGCCCTGACTTGTACTCTCAGTTCGATTCGTCATTCACGCAACGTTATCAAAGGACATGGATGGGTACACGCCACTTCGTCTGACTCGCTGTACCAGCATTGACAGATGCCTTAGGTATTATCAAGAAACGGGACGGGCTGGCCGAGACGGTCGATCCTCTGACTGCGTTCTCTGTAAGGGTGTATTTTCTCTAGACCCTTGTAACTGACGATAGATGTGGGTCGCTTCCAGACTACACTTATAGTGATGCTATAAAAATCGAAAAGATGCTTCGGAATCCCAACAGCAACGATCCCACACGCGATAAACCATCTGACGCTGAGATCGAACGCCAGGTTGCCAAGCTCTCAGGTGTCGTTGCTTATTCCTGCAACGAATCTGATTGTCGACGTGTGCTCATTCTCCGTCACTTTGACGAGGAGTTTAAGCCAGAGGATTGCCACAATCAATGTGACAATTGCCACAGACCTGGCACGCTTATCCACCATGATTTCACCACAGAGGCCAAGCAAGTCATCCAACTCTTGAAAGATATGATGGCCGTGAACAACAGTCGTGGCGTGACCCAAGTACAACTCAAGGATACATGGAAGGGCAGGAAGAACAAGGCGGTCCAACAGTACAAGGACCTCCCCTTGTATTCGTCGGGTCAAACGTTGGGTCACCCCACCGTTGAGCGCATATACAGCCACCTCACCGCCGAGGGGGCCATCTCGACGTATAGTGTTCCATCCAGCAGTGGCTATTCCAATGCATATATCCAGGTATCTGGTGTGTTTTCGTACTGGCCCTGTATACGCTGACATGGTCATTAGCTAGGTAGTGCTGCCCCGGAGTACCTGAACGGAGGTAAACAGTTGGTGTTGTCCTGGAAAGAAAAAGACGAAGAGCCGAACGGGCTCACAAAAAGAGCGAACGCGAAGCCTGTGCCACCCAAGAAGGGCAAAGAACTGGATCCTCCGCCAAAGTCCCGCTATTTTAGTTTATACGAGGATATCGAGGATCCAGACGATCCGTTCGGACCGGACACGCCCAAAGATGTAATTGGCGGGGCTGGTGCGTCCGAGCCGAAGACCTCCAAGGTCCCGCAGGTTGGCACGTCGCGATCAGTTAATTCGACGGACCATTCGGCGCCATCGCACAGCACAGTGTCAGCCGCAGCTCCTGAGGATGAGCTGGCCGAGAGGTTGGAGCGTTTGAAAGACGCGAGACATCTGGTACGTGTTCAGATTAGCCTTTTGGTCGATGCATGAATTGTGCTCGCAACACAGATCTCCAAGTACGGGGGATACCAAGAAGAATCCATTCTGCAGGATGATACCCTTCAGATGCTGACACTGATCGGCCCAAAAAGTGTGTTGTCAAGACCGTCCGTCTACAGCGAGATACTGGAATCGGCTGACAACTGCACACGTACCACAGATGAACATGAATTTAAAAACATCCTCAGGGACTATGAAGATCCAGCTCAAGTCGATGACAAATGGAACGCTTTTGGAGAGGCATTCCTTTCCGCGTTGCGGAACCAGTGAGTTTTTGGCACAGGAATGGGCTTGCTTATTGAACCGACATAGGGAGGATAGATCGCACACGCGCAAGCAGTTTGATGCCACCAAGATGCGTCGTGACTTTGCATTCAACGGATGATTCCTTTTAATTCATATCCATCATCAAACTATTCCATCATCAAAGAGCATCGCATTCATTCCTGTTCCCTTTGTATTATACATACCTGTATCATTTTATGCATGATGTTCCCAAGGAGTTTCAGTGGTGTTGGGGAAGAGTGTTGCGGTGGGACTCTACACTTTTATACCTTACACTCTCCTGATTGGAACTTCAAACACGTCTGTATACATCTGTACTATATCTCGTTTTGTCGCATTATTCTAGGTTATACCTGCTGAATGATCCTCATGAATAACCTGCTCGCACCGTCAATTACTACATGGTCACAGAGTACAATTGTGTAGCATAGCACAACTAACACGGACCAATGACAAGCAACGTACAACCGGACACCAATCGAAACTAATACCCACCCCCATCGTGCACAGCCCTCTGTGATGCCATCTGTCGACGTTGTGCATCCTCCAGCTTGGGACAACTCGAAATGCCATGACCAAGACCTGAAGGGGAGTGTGAACATCGCGCGTTCGATGTAGAAGTATGATTTTACCTCCACAGACCGGACAGCTTTTGAGAGACCCGCCTTGTGCCGCACGTGGATCCTGAATGGTTTGCAAAAACGGAGGGACCCTACCCCGCACCACGCATGAGTACATTTACACCGAGAAGCCAGAAAAGGCACCAACGCACTTTTGCCCCGCCTCTATCAATAAATACTTGAGATCCAACAACGTCTGTTCGGGCGTACTCATGTTGACAAACGTCGTCGCGATGCCCGTCTTGCCGCTCCTGCCCGTACGGCCAATCTGGTGCACATAGTCCTCGATCTCTTTCGGCATGGAAAAGATGATGACGTGTTGGATGTCGTTGAAGTCGAGTCCTTTGGAGGCGACGCTGGACGCGACCATGACGTCTTTGGCGCCGGATTTGAAGGACTTGATGGCGTATTGACGTTCTTCTTGCGCTGATGGGGCGTCAGTGACATGAATTCGGTACGCGTAGCGCGATAAACATACTTTTCGAGCCATGGATCGCGACTGCTTCGACGCCTTTCAAGAGAAGGTATTCCTGTATGTCTGAGCCGAGGATGAGCGAAACACGCTCGCGCCACCAAGACAATGGACGTAGGGACAGACACGAACCGTCGACCTCGTTCTTGTTCTCGCTAAAGACGATCACGGGCGGCGCCGTCTTTTGTAGACACTCGAGGAGATACACCATCTTGGCTTCCTGCTTGACGTATTCGACGACTTGCAGGACGTCCAAGTTGGCAGCGCCTGCACGACCGACGTTGACGAGGATAGGTCTGACAAGCGACTGTTGTGCAAAGTCTTGAATCTTTCGCGGCATCGTGGCGGAGAAGAGGAGTGTCTGGCGTTGACGCTAAGCATGTACGTCAGAAACATGGAAACTGGCCGTTTGAGAGGCGACGGATGACGGACGCACCTTGAAGAAACTCATAATGTTTCTGACGTCGTCCTCAAACCCCAAGTCGATCATGCGATCTGCCTCGTCCATACAGAGATACTTGCAATTCCCAAACCCAAACTTCTTCTTCTCCAACATGTCGATCAATCTGCCAGGTGTCGCAACGACGATATGAAGTCCCTTGTTTAGCACGTGGCTCTGCTCCCCCATGGCAATGCCGCCTATACACAGGAGGGTGTTCAGAGGTGGGTATTTGTTATCTTTGGAGATGGCAGCCGTCCACGAGAGAACGTTTTCGTATGTTTGTGTAGCGAGCTCGCGCGAGGGACAGAGAATGACGCCAACAGGACCTTCGCCACGAACAAAGGGAAGGCGGGCTTCGTCTTCGAGAGCAAGCATGATGAGTGGGAGACAAAAAGCGAGGGTCTTTCCGGAACCTGTAAATGCAATTCCGATCATGTCTCGACCAGAGAAGCTGTAGGGCATGAGTGCGCAGGGTTGCGCTACGAGAAGAGGAAACGTACGCAATGGGTATGCCTTGAAGCTGAATGGGGGTGGGAGTGATGATCTTATTGGATTTGAGAAACTGAAGCATGGAGTCTGGTATTTTCATATCCTGGAACATTATGAGAGTCCTTTTGTATGGAGTGCAGATACCGACTCACTTCAAAGTGTTCGATTGGAGGGGGTATGTCCTCGCCATCAATGATGATCTGGTACTTTTCGCGTAGACGACGGTGCTGTTCTTCTGTGTGTTCGCGAATGTACTTTGGAGGTCTCCAACTAAGCTGGCTATCAGGTTGCAAGCTAACTGCGTGCAGGACGGGAAACGCACGAAGTTTTGAGGGACTCTGAATACTGTATGCCCTTTGCGAGCTCCAGATCCGAGGCGAGCTTTCTCCGACTAGCTATAGCAGCCAGAATTTCAGCGTCGGCCTCCTCAGCCTTTTCTACGTCTGTCTTTTGTGCATCTAAAGGTGGGGTTGGTGAGACGAAAAGAAAGTTGTACGCGCTACGCGTACCCTCTGCGGCCTTGCGTGAATGGACCTCCTGCGCCTCCAAGAGGAGCGTTCTCTCCTTCCTCGCTCCTTCCTTGCGTCTCTCCTCTTCGCGTTCCGCATCCTCCTTCTCGAGCAGCTCCTCTAGTTGTTTCTGTGCCTTGGCCCGCGATTCTGAGGTGGACGACAGCGCAGAGAGTTTGGCGAGTCTGGCTTCACGTCGTTGAGTGACAGGGATGTACGGTTCGTACGCGTCGTCCTCGTTGTCGAGTTTGTAGGTGGGCGGCGAAGGCGAGCGTTGAGTGCGACGTCGTTTCTGTGTCGAATCGGACATGTCGACGGAACAAGAGACGAGTCGGCGTTCCTCCACTCGGCGATGGCAGAGCAGTTCGACCCTACCACGCACTCCCACAGACGATGTAAGCTCCCTCCGCTCTCCCTCCATCTCCTCCTCCTCACCCTCCGTAGACAATCCCCTCACCAACACACACATCCTGGTCTCTCCACACCGCACAAAGCGTCCTTGGCTGGGTCAGACAGAACCGCCCGCACCGTCCAATCTCCTCCCATATGACAAGAACTGCTATCTCTGCCCGGGCAACGCCCGCGCAAACGGAGCGATCAACGAAGACTACAAGACCACTATGGTGTTCGAGAACGACTACGCTGCCGTTCTCCCACCACCTGGGCCCGCTGCCCCCGCTGCCCCCCATCCCCTGCTGACCGCCGAGCCGGTCCAGGGCGGTTGCGACGTGGTCTGCTTCCATCCAAGGCACGACCTAAGTCTGCCAACCCTCAGCGTAGACGACATCGTGGCCATCATCCAAGAGTGGACACGTATATACCATCATCGAGGCACTCGGGACGGCATCAAATACGTCCAGATCTTCGAGGCAGGTCGTTCTCTCATCTCCAGCAAACACACGGGTTGATCACGGCAAGATCAGAACAAGGGTGCGATGATGGGTTGTTCCAATCCACATCCCCACAGTCAAGTCTGGTCGACCTCGATACTTCCCACTCTCCCAGCCAAGGAGCTGAGCAATCTCCGCGATTATACCGAGTCCTCTGCAGCGACGACTAATGGTCCGAAAGGGTACCAGAACCAGCCGTGTCTCTTGTGTGAATACGTCACGTATGAGCGTACCGCAAGGGAACGCATCGTGGTCGAGAACGAACACTTTGTTGCTCTAGTCCCGTGGTGGGCTTACTGGCCGTTTGAAATACTGGGTAAGGGCAATTTATGCTCGTGTTCGTTTCGAGAGCTCACCCAACGCCGCACCAGTGTTACCATACAAGAGGCATATACCCTCCCTGTCCCATTTTACCCCGGAAGAGACCCGCGCGTTCGCAGAGATGATATCGCATGTCACTATCCGCTACGACAACCTCTTTTCCTGCTCCTTTTCCTATGCCATGGGTATCCACCAACGACCTCTCCCGCCGAAGCGTGTGGAGGGAGCCCTGGTAGAGGACGAGGACGATGTTGCACATTTCCACGTCCATTTCGAGCCCCCGTTGCTGAGGAGCGCAACGGTGCGCAAGTTTTTGGCCGGGTACGTTGTATACGCTGTTTTTTTTCTCAACAAAGCTGATGGTATCCGAACAGATATGAGGTGATGGCGGAGCCTCAGCGTGACCTCACGGCGGAACAAGCTGCACAACGGCTGAGGGCGTGTTCGTCTGTGCATTATTCGCGAGCGTAGTGTAGACTTTTGATTTATTTGAGCCAAATACGAGACAACACACTCGTCTTGACGTCGAAAGAAAAGTGAAGATCAAAACTCGTATGTACGACGCCATGTCCAAGTCAGAGCTCGTCGACGGGCATGTATCGATCACACAGTGCAAACGCGCCATCGACGCGCTCCACGCTTACGCTACCCAGCTCGAGAAAAAGCGAGCCGAGACGGAGCTCTTGCCAGGCAAAGAGCAACACATATGGCTCCAGATCACCGTCAAGACGATGCATCCAGAACGAAAACTGACCCCGTTTCGCATGTACGTCGTCTGTCGCCCCTTGCCAGAATGGGCCGCTCACGATTAGCGCAGTCCTCTCAAACACCCACTGGTCGATCCCCGGACGTCGGGCGTATGTCTGATCACGAAAGATCCCCAACGGGAATACAAGGACCTTCTGGAGCAACACAACATCAAGTTTATATCCAGAGTCGTTGGGGTGGGGAAGCTCAAGGGAAAATTCAAGGCGTTCGAGGCGCGCCGACTGCTGCTCAAAGAGAATGGCATGTTTCTCGCGGACGAGCGGGTGATACCCCTCCTTCCTCGGTTACTTGGCTCGAAATGGTTCCATGCTAAAAAGTATGTGTTCTTGCTGGCGATGTGCTCTGCATGCAACGTTGACCCGTCGACTAGACAACCCATCCCCGTCTGTCTGACGCGCAAGGATCTCAAGGGCGAGCTCGAGCGGGCCATCGAGTCGTCTTATATGCACCAAAATAAAGGGACATGCACGTACGTGTACTGATTTGTTGTACGCTTGCGACTGACATCCTCGTCTAGATCGGTCAAGATTGCACTGCTGTCGCATACGCCAAAACAAATACAAGTCAACCTGGAGACTGCGCTCCCGGTGATTGTCAGTCGTATCAAGGGTGGTTGGGATAATATTCAGAGTCTACACATCAAAACGAGTACGAGCGTCAGTCTGCCGATATGGACGTGTGAACTTGGGAGTGAGGAAGGTGGACGATGGGATGGATTGCTTGCAGAAGCTGAACAAGAGGCGGTGAACGAGGAAGAGGAGGAGGAAGAAGAAGAAGAAGAGGTCGTCAAGCCCAAGAGGATCAAACGGCAGCTAGAGGACAAAACTGAACAACCAAAGAAACGACCCAAACCGAGTCAATCAAAAATAGTTGTCTAGTAGGACTCGAATGTCATCTTTGCTTGCCAGACTCGTCAGACTCGTACCGTCCAGAATACATACCATGTCCGACCCCAAAGTCCTCTCAACAGAACACCTCGACAATGCACATTCAAAGTGAGTCAGCGTACGACGTCCCCCTGAGCTCACAGAGTCGACCCGTCCAGGTTCGTCGCGTTGACCAAAATCCACTATCAAGACCAGGACGGTAAAAAGGTAACGTCCAGTCCTCTAGCATCCAGACACTCGTCTAAAACACGAACGAACAAGCGCGTCTGGGAATGTGCCGAACGCAAAGTCGTCCAAGGACACACCGGCAAAGACGGTTCGTCGCCCCTCTCCCTACGGTCACCTGCATGTACCAACCACCCACCCAGCCGTCGCGATATTCGCCATCCTCAAGTCCAAGACGGACGCGTTCCCGCTGTCGACCGTCATCATCGAACAGTACCGTCCCCCGCTCGATAAACACGTCATAGGCACGTTCCCTCCTCTTTTTCTTGCCTTTTCACCTCGTCTCAGCCCCCCCCCCCCCCTTTTTTTTTTCCTCTGACAGAGTTTCCAGCCGGTGCGTACCTCCACCGTACATTGAATTCGTATCGACCCCGCTGGCACACCAGGTCTAGTCAACGCAGCCACCCACGCAAGCGGACCCGACGAAGAAGCACAGGTCGCGGCTCTGCGCGAGCTCGAAGAGGAGACGGGGTACAAGGCGACGCAGCAAGACGTCGTCGAGTGTACGCCAGTTCTGGCGTGCGATCCAGGTGAGCATACTTTTCGTGTTCTCTTTTCTGTTTGTCGCACGTGCCCCGTGTGCTGATGCCTGTCGTGTACAGGGATGACCACGGCGAGGATGAGGCTCGTCGTCGTCAAGGTCGAGCTCGAGGATGGGATGGAGTATCCCCCCGCTAGTCCGGATCCGGGCGAACATATCGTCGTGAAGGTGGTTGAACTGGCCCAGCTGAAGCGTGTGTTGGAAGGTGCGTGTCTGTCGATTCGTTGGTCTCATACACGCTTGCGATATGTTTTATCCTATCAAGACTATAACAAAAAGGTATACAAACGCTTTGTGCTCAAAACGTGTGTCTGACGTACATCTAGGGTTTCATCGTGGACGCCAGGCTGAGTCACTTTGCATCGGGGTATGATATTGCAGAGCGTATCAGAAACGGACACCTCTAGTGCCTGACCCAAAGTACAAACGTGTAGGTTTACGCAGCGTCAATGATGTGCTTTTTTCGATCGCTCGATGTGTGCCCTCAGCTTTCGCTGTTTCTCCCTCAGTGATGCCTTCTTTTTTCCCCTGACGGCTCCACTTTGGAGTATCATCATGATTGGCTTGTTCCTCGTCTTTTCTCTATTCGTCGAACTACTCGGCGTCTCCTTCTTCTTCTTTCCCTTGAGCGAACCGTACTTTTCACGGCCCTCGCGGCCCTTTTCGATGGATGCAATACGCTCTGCATAGTCTGCCTTGGCCTTTTTGCGAGGGCCGAGGATGTCGTTTTCGGATATGAACGCGTCCGCCGAACCATCACCAGCGGCGGCCTTCTTGGATGCTTCGAGGGCGGCAAGTTTTCGTTTGGCCTTGGAGCCACCGCAGTTTTCGACCGCCCTTTCCGCGGCCTTGATACGGAGATCGTTGAGCAACGCGAAATCGGCAGGTGTCAAGATCTGTGACAGGTTTCAGTGCCGGCCCCGATGACCACTCAAAGAGCGACTTTTCACCTTGGTCGTAGCCAACGTTGATGTCCGGTTGTCCTGCGCCTCGGTATCCTTGTCTACTTCGTCGATCTCCTTCGCCTTGTCTTTGGCTCGGGCCGAGGCCGCCTCCTTTTCGTCCTCGCTATCTGACACCTCGAGATCTTCGCCATCGGAGCTGACGTCGTTCCAGCCTTCAGAGTCCGATTCCGACGCGTCTGTCTCGACGTCCCAGTTTTCCCAACCTGCTTCATCGTCCTCTTCCATTTCGCCCGTCTCCTCCTCTCGGAGTTTCTTCAAGTGATCTTCTAGTAGCTGTAAAAAGGCCGTCGCATACTGAACATGGGTGAGAATGGGCGAGTACACGTACAGAGAGTCCCTCGATGTCGACGGCTGCATCCACCGAGTGTCCAAACGGCAAGGGTTGTCGGCCATGGCTCATCCCAATACTGGCGTCCTTGCCCTAACAACACCACCACATGAGCACATATACCCCGAGAAAGCAAACAAAGAGAACCTCACCCTCTCCCGTCGTTTCAACATGCCCGGGTTGACCTCTCGATAGAGCTGCAAGAGGCCTCGCGCAGCGGCGGTGACAGCCTTGTCCCTGCTCTTCCTGTACGCGACCAAGTCGCCGAGGAGATCTTCTTCCATGGCCCATGGCTGCCGCCGACACACTTCTCGGATGGCATTGATCCCTGCAGCGATGACTTCGCTCCCGACACCGGGATGAACAAACTCTGCGGCGAGTTTCTTGACGACGGGGGTGAGCGCGTCTGGCGGGGTGAGGTCGTGCACGCTTTGTGCGAGCGCGACGAGGATGGCGGGTACGCGGAGTTGATGGTACGTGAGGTATTTGAGGATGTAGGTGTAGAAAAGGAGAACAGAGAGCTTGTGAGAGCCCATGACGCGAGAGAGGAGCTGCATGACAAGGATCTTGTGGTCGAGAGAAAAACGCTTGTCATAGCGGCTGAGGTTGTCGTAGAGTTTTTCAGCAAAGGACTGTGGGTCGTTGAGGAGTTGGAGGGCAGGAAAGTTGGGAGTAGAGGACTCGGAGGGCTTGTACTTTTGCTATGGACATGTATGTGAGTGGGGAAAGAGGAGGATAGTTTGTGGACATGCCTTTTTGGCGGCGTTGAGTTGCTTTTGGAGTTTTTTGTCGGCACTCCGTGTCTTTTTGTTGATCTCGCGACGGTGGTGGAGTGCCTTGATATCCACTTCCTGCGGCAAGTGAGAAGACGAAGAGACGGGGGTGAAATGATGCTCGCCTGGTCTGGTTCGTCGTCACTGTTCTCCTTGTCGTCGTCACTGCCGAGGAAAAAGTGAAGGGACGCGCTCTGTACTTTGATGACGGGATGGAAACACCCGAGGGCGACGATGGACACGGACTTGGCGTCAGACCACGTCTGCTTTTGCCAGAGTTGCTTCGTCAGAATGACGGCCCACATGGCGTCCTCGCCGTTGGCTGGGGTGCGAAGCTTTCCCTTGTCGCCGAGGACGTCTGCGTCCATGCCACGTTCGACCATGGTAAAGAGCATGGCCTGTACGGCGCGATTGAGTTTGTGGTTCTTGGTGCGGAGATTGGCAGTGCGGATATCAGAGAGGATAGTTTTTCGGATAAAGGCACGGAGGGACGAGGAGGTGGTACGGGGAAGGAGGGGGAAGAGGGTCTTGAGGAGACTGGACAGATGGTCAGAGATGGCAAGGAGATGCAAGGCAAGGGAACACACTCGATGGAGGAGATCACATTTTTGTTGCGGAGGATGACGAGGTTGTGCAAGAGTGACTTGCGGGTGTCTGGGCTGAGTGCGCCATAGTGTTCGAGGACGAGGCTCGAGAGATGGGACGCAAAGTCTGCTGTTTCTTTTGGGTAGCAGACGGCGACCTGTGCGATGAATGTGACGAGTTCTCTAAAGTGCTCCGCGTTGTCGTCCGGGCTGATGGCAAAGAGCTGTCTGATAGAATTGTAGTGGTTGTACTGCTGCAGAAACTCTTCCTTGTACGCTGCCGGATCGCGTTTGATCAGGTTCTGCAGCTGTGGTAGATTGGCGGTGAGGAGAACGCCTCGTCCCATCCTCGCAAGTACTAGAGTTGCGTTCGCTTAGTCATACATGTACATCAACTCTCGCTCGTCGTCGTCGTCGTCGTTGTCGCCGTCGCCGTCGCCTTTGGAGGAGGCGCTACACCGCGACGACCTCGTCCACGACCTCGTCCTCGCGGTCCACCACGCGCACCACCCCGTCCTGGTTTCCCTTCCTGCTTCACCGCGTCACCCTGCACGCCTTCCCCCGTCGGCTTGCCCGAGTCCCATTCACGTGCCCCCATCTTGTCCATCTTTCTCCGCGCGTTCTGTTCACGCGTACGGTCGATGCCCTCTTGCACTTTGCGCACCTGCGTCTGCTTGACGCGATCCGCTTCTTGTATCTCCTTAAACGCCTCCTCGTCCGCTTTCACGTCCTAGCGCCACTTCAGTCGGACTGTCCCCACGCATCGTGTTGTGTACTTACCAAACGCCGTTGCTTTATCTTTTCATTCTGTTCCTTGATGCGCTGCATACGCTCAGCGAGTTCCTCCTCAGAGGGCTTCTCCTGCGTCCAGTCGTCAGTCGAGCACGCGTCAATGACGACAGGACTGCACAGACCCGCTGAGGCCCGCCCGTCTTGACGCGCTCTAGATTGACATATGGCTTCTTCTTCTCTGGTTTTGTCTCCTGTTCGGTCGTCGTCGCTGCTTGTTCTGTCGTCGTCTCCTCCGTCGCCGTTTCTTTCTCAAAGTCGAGTCCGAGTGAGTTGGAGTCTGCCATCAAGCGCTACATTCCCACGCACATCCCGATCCGTATTAAATAAATCCCTCCAACGCTTGCTCCTCATCGCCGACCATGTCCCTCGCAAACAAGCTCTTCGTCGACGACCCCGAGTTTGCAGATGCCATCCCAGGCAGCCGCGTCCTCATCCGCGTCGACTTCAACATACCCATGAAGGACGATCCACATAACGGTCGTGTCATCACGAACCCTGCCGTATGTACCCGATCCACCCATCCATGCAATGTTCTCAGCCATCGGCACACAGCGCATCGTCGCCGCCATCCCCACCATCAACTATGTCCTCGAGAGGAGTATGATCCATCCACTTCTCCGCTCATCACCCCCTGACGCCCGATATCAGAACCCAAGGCGGTCGTGCTCATGTCCCACCTCGGACGTCCAGACGGAAAGCGATCCGAGAAAGACTCCCTCAGACCCATCGCAGACGTTCTTTCTGCAAAGATCAACAAACCCGTCACCTTCCTCAACGATTGCGTTGGTGCCGATGTCGAGAAGGCCGTCAATGACGCCCAGGATGGCACCGTCATCCTCCTCGAGAACCTCCGCTTCCATGGTGCCGAAGAGGGCAAGGGTCCAGACAAGGTCAAAGTCCCAAAGGACGTCGTAGACTCCTTCAAAAAGCAGCTCACCGCACTCGGTGATCTATACGTCAACGACGCTTTCGGCACTGCACACCGTGCTCACGCTAGCATGGTTGGCATCGACCTCCAGAAAAAAGCCGCAGGTCTCCTCATGAAGAAGGAGCTCGAGTACTTTGCAAAGGTCCTCGAGAGCCCCGATCGCCCCTTCCTTGCCATCCTCGGCGGTGCCAAGGTGTCCGACAAGATCAGGCTCATCGAAAATATGCTCGACAAGGTCAATGCTCTCATCATTTGCGGTGGAATGGCCTTTACCTTTGCAAAGACCCTCGACAACGTGTCCGTGCGTACAATCCACTGCTTTCTCCTACTGCCCATCCCTGATCATCGAAATAGATCGGGAACTCCCTTTTCGACAAGGACGGCTCGGAAAAGGTTGCATCCCTCATCGAAAAGGCAAAAACCAACAATGTCAAGCTCGTCTTTCCCGTCGATTATATCACCGCCGATAAGTTCGACAAGGATGCCACGGTCCGAAACATTCCGCCTTGTCGTTCCGTCGCTAACCCCTTCGTGTAGACCGGCAGTGCGACAAAGGAGGAGGGTATTCCCGAAGGCTGGATGGGTCTCGATGCAGGCCCAAAGAGCCGCGAGCTCTACCGTGAGACCGTCTTGTCTGCAAAGACGATCCTCTGGAATGGGTGCGTGTGACAACCTAGACGTCCAGATGGGCGAACCGACCACCCTCTCGTAGACCCCCTGGTGTGTTTGAATTCCCCGCCTTCGCGCATGGTTCGAAATCTCTGCTCGACGCAGCCATCGAGGCTAAGCAGAAAGGTTCCACCGTTATTATCGGTGGAGGAGACACCGCAACTGTCGCAGCGCAGTATGGTGCGGAGGATAAGCTCAGCCACATCAGCACTGGCGGTGGTGCGAGTCTCGAACTGCTCGAGGGCAAGGTGAGCTATTATCGCTGCAGGATTTGCATGAGACTGAGTTTATCAAGGCCCTTCCCGGTGTCGTCTTCTTGAGTGACAAGACAAAGTGACTAGATAGTGTGAGACTGTAGAGAGACAGAGGAGCGGAAGGCATAGCACTTTTATTAGAACTTGGTCGCTTTCTGTTTTTTTATCAAACACGGACACGGACTCTGGGTCAAAGCCTGATTCGGAATCTGATTCGGAACCATCCGACTCAGAGCCCTCTGTCGACGACGTGACCATCGCAGAGACTCTCGACGCGACAGGGATGACAGTCGCGACAGAGACGATTCTCGGACTCCACTGCGGCATTCTCCCTCGCCACCCCCGCGGTACCGTGACGATCGCTCGTCAGGTCGACGCAGCCTACCGCCTCACCGTCGCTGTGGGTCACCCTCTCCCCGGCCCAAGGATGACAGCAGGCATGACCAGGATTGGGACGCCGGAGGAATGACTCGCGTGACCGTGACCGAGTGTACTCGAGGAGAGAGCATAGGTACGACAGAGACAGTCGGCGCATGGACAGTCATAGGAAACGATCCGTGACACCCGACAGGAAACGAATGGACTCGGAGGAAAGGGATTTTCCCGGAGGAGATGAAGGAGAGAAGGCCTTTATTGTCCGGCTGTGATTGCTTCAATTGTTTCACTTTTGTAATAAGAAGTCGGGCATGCTCCAGAGGAGTCAAATATATGTTGAGTGCTCTCGTCGACTACTGTTGGTACACATGAAACGGACTCGGATGCCAGGATGTATGAGAATGTGTGAAGCTTAGCAACTCTGACAAGCCCACCACCGTCCGGACCATAATTTATGATCTCTATACACCCATCCACTGTGGTGTTGCTGACGGCTGGCCGTGATGAACTTAAGAAGTCACTGTCGCCCCCAGCACAGCCTTGAAGACCGCTGTTAGTTCCTCCCTCTA
>JBBPJQ010000508.1:0-22410 GCA_038088795.1 Boletus rex-veris
GATAAAGTTGGGAAAATGAAACTTGGTAGGGGGGTAGCCTATACAAGGGACTACCTGTGTATGAAATATCAGAATTTTCCAGCTGTTGGTTGGTCTGGAATTTTAGGTTTCGAGTCAGGACTCAGCATAATAATAATTTCGTGCAGGTTAGTGTGCTCGATTGAACACAGTGGCGGCATGAATGAGTATGAGGGGGCAGTGGGATCAGTAAAATCGACATGGCCTTATTCCAACCTTATTCCAACTTTTTCGGCTCAAGGTGAAGCACTGCACAAGTGGCACAAGACCACTCATTTTCTTAAAAACGACTTGTATACCACTTTTCACACTTAGGATGGGGCATCTCAATAGGTAAAAGTAGAAAAAGTGGCTCATATCATCCATTAGATAAATAGAATAGACACAAAAAGAAGTAATTAAAAATAGTTGAAAATCTGCAAAAGTGGAAAAAGGTGGATACCAATGAAAGCTCAGCACAGGAGAATTAGAATCCCCATTAAACTCAACACGGATGATGCAGTGATGTTTGACCAATAGAATGATACCGTCACGGGGGATCACCATTGCCAAGATGGAGGTTTTTCGAATAGGTTTATTTCGGCACTTTCATCAGCATGTCTTCATTGTGCAAGAGATGTTTCCATGAACAAGACCCTGCGTAGCCCTCATGGATGGTGTATGTCTCACATCCTCTGCCAGTGGACAGGAATCCCGATCTTGACAACAGTGGCATGGACGACTGTGGACTTGCTCAGCTGTACAAACAATTAGATAAGATATGGAGAATTGTCAGTAGTTCCATACAGACCAAATTACTAACAGAAATCCCACAGAGATCGATGGTATTGGTTGGAAGGGTTGGAATTAATGGGGCCATGGTCAATGTAAAAAGGATCACTCATGAAGAATCTGTCGAAAGGACACGTATTTGATGTCACGTGACCTGCTTACATAATCAGTAAATAGTAGTATATAAGACTCTGCTGAGTCTGAATATAAAACAACTCTCTTGATCTCTAACCGCTATCATCTCAGAGTCCCCTCTCCAAAGGTAATGCCCTAGAGTAGATTCCCTCTACCCGGTGTCTACATCGGATAGACACTATTGCAACAGAATCTGGCAGATCATTGTAGATAACAAGGGGTTGTATAGCCCAAAGTACATGACAAGGAGTTTGAATGCTCCTCGGAAGCACACGAAAGCCGCCTTCCATTCATCACCATCTTTGATGTGTACATTATTGTATCCCCATCTGAGATCCATCTTTGTGAATAAAGTAGTCCCTTTTAGCTTATCAACCAATTGCAAAATTAGGGGTAATGGGTATTTGTTTTTGACCATGTGTTTGTTTAGATAGTGGTAATCCTGTACCATACATTTTCATCCATCCTTCTTCAGTACAAAGAACACAGGTGATGTTTGTGGAGATTTGGAGGGTCTAATATATCCCTTTTTGAGCTGATCATCGATAAACTCGGAAACTTCCTGTTGTTCTGTGACAGACAGGGGAATGAGATGTCCTTTCTTTGGGGTCAACATGTCTTTCATATCAATGGCGTGATCCCATGGTTTCCATATCAGCATGCACTCTGATTCTCCTTTATGGAATACTTTTCAATACTTGTGGAACTCTTTTGGCACAAGTTCTTCTGCTGATTCTTTCTTAGGGGTAGGCTTATCTAAAGCTGCATGTACTGCATAAGCAAGATATGCATTTTCTTCTTCTTCTTTGTCAGCATGTCGTAAGAATGATTCCTTATCCTGAAGGAAGGAGCATGAACGTGGGCATCACGTCATCTCAACTGTGCCTTTGGTCCAATCTATATTAGGATTATGCTTCTTCAACCAGAAGAAGCCTAGTATCATCTGATTCTTGCTGAGATCTGTGATTTCAGCTGTGACATGTTCTCTGTGTCCTTGGTAATCAATAACAACTTCTGTGGAATATGTGATATTTCCAGCGGAATTCTTTGTTCCATCGACATTAAATATGGGAATAGGGTTGCGAAGTGGCATCAGGGGTAATTGATGTCTCTGAGCCCAAGCGCAATCTATGAATATGACATTTGCTCTGCTATTGAGCAGAGCTTCTGCGGTGATGAAATTCTTGGTGCAAGAGGGAGCGACCCGAATGGTCATACAGATCTCCTTCTGCAGATTTGTGCTATGTATGCACACTTCTTCCGGGATTTGGATATTGGAGTTTGAAAGTGAATTAAGTACAGGTGTGAAGCCCCTGCCAAGCTCCACTAAAGGAGGCCCACTTGGCATTAATGATGACTCATTGTCCAATTTGTCGGACTCTTCACCAGCCAGTGGCAAATATCTATTGTCATTAGATAGATTAAACCTTACTTTCTTTGTATCCGCATGAACACCCAGTTCATTCATGTGGCTTTCCCTTTTCCCTTCTTGGATTTGGTAACTTGGAGATCGAAGAAGTATGCCTTCATTTTGTCATAGGACATGCCATGGACAATCTGTTCTGGGCCGGATGACTCATCCTATGAGGATGCAGCTTCTTCTTCTTCGATTCCTCTGGCCTTGCGGCCTCCACGTCGACAATCCTTTTTGTGTCCTCCTCTGAGCCATTTACAGTTTGGACATGCAAGTTTAGGCTTGGGGCAATCTTTAACAAAATGACTTTCTCCACAGTTGTAGCATTTCCTTGGAGCGTTAGACATCGAGGGTCTATGCTCAAAGGCATCTATGTCCATGGCATTTGGATCTCTAGATCTTCGGCTACTGCCACTGCATAAGAAGCTTATTAGCTGCTTCCTTGTGCCTACTTCTCGGATCTTTGCAAGGTAAGCGAGGACTGTGGTGGGTCAAGGCCCATCCAATAGGATCTTGTCAATTATCAAGTGTTGGACATTGTGCTCAATGAGCTCCACTAGATGGGTGGTGTCCATGCCTGCTTGTGGTTCGTATCTTTGGAAGTCAATGATCCAATCATCTATGGGCATTGCTTCCATCTGCTTTAGGGCACATAGTTTCTGTCTGGCCCATTCTTGTTGATTAACAGAGTGGAAGAGGGCTTCGATCTCTTCTTCTAACTCCATCCATGTGTAGGTACTGCCAGTTAATAGCTGATCTATTCTTGTGCAGGCAAAGCCGCCTGCCTTTTGTCCTTCAAGGTGTGATAGCACAGCTACCACTGCCTTGTGTGAACCTTGTGGGATTCTCGGCAATCCATGCCTTAATCTTAGTCCACCATTCCTCAAACTTTCCTTTGGACCCGTTGTAATTTCCAGAGTCTTGGAAAATCTTGCTCATTTTAGGCATTGTACTGCCTCTGGTACCTGCCATAGGCATAGCTACGAGTTGGATTCTAAGCATGTTGATTTCATTGGTACACGTGTTTATATGTGCAATGTGCCCATTTCATTTGTTCGAGAAGTAATTGAACATGGCAAGAAGTTCTTGTGTGATGACTGCATTGAGACCACTGCTTAGGAGATTTGTTTCAAACACTGTGCAATCGAAAGCGGCCATGATATATTACTAGATTGGAAGAGGGGGATTTGGTACTTGTAATTGGTGTATTCTAGGCACCGCTGTATGTGGTGCTAATGTGGGGGTTCTCTTGACCTTGTAACACCTGTTCTTTGGTCTGAGACAGGGGGTGAACTGTAGTTCGTCCTCAAACTGCCAAAGGACCCTTTCTTTCTCTTCTCTCCACCTTGTGGCTGCTGGCCAAACCTTTCTCTGTCTAGGTTGGTGGGGTCGTTCATACGGGGTAGGTTCCCTTTCCCTAATCTGTTCTCTCCTGACTCTGTCTACTAGCCTGTTGATGAGCCACTCGACAACTCTCTCCAGCATGAATAAGGGCACTAGTGCTGCTGGGATCTGCTGATGTGGTGGGGGGTCATACTCGTTCAGGTCATAGCTTCCGCTGTTGACCGAGGGGGTGTGGAGAGCGACTGGCACTTCCTGTAGACTCTCATAGTCCGAAAGGACGAGAGATGATGGGGTGGGGCTTCCTGGCTCCTGCGCTTGACCTATATGTGCCGGCCCTGCCTCCACTGCTTCTACTACTGGTGTTGGAGGGTATACTAAATTTAACGACCCATTTTCTTCTTGGGTCAACCCAAACCACTCCTGAACCTCTGATATGTGCTCATTGGGTACGAGCAACGATCCTTCTACCGATACAACGTAAGTGGGGGACGCAGATACTAAAAAGATATCTTGAGCCCCATAAAGCATGTTGTATCCTCTTGAATGTACTGGAGGATGTGATGTAAACGCGAGAGTATGGTGGGCGGTAGGAAATGTCTTGGGGTCTTCAGTGATCTGCTCAAGAGTCATATGCAAGCAAGGTAGCGATTAAAGTATAGTCTTGTTCTAGTGAAACAACCCTAAAGACTCACACTTAAGTGAAGCTTTGTGCTAGGTTACTTGCACAGAGAAAAAGACAAGGAGATGAGAAGAATAGAGTTGCCTGTAGGGAAAACTCCAAGAGAACAAGACTAGTGTTCTCTGGTGCTGAATTGAGGTTTATATAGTAAGTACGAGTGTACATGGACCATGCTGTGCTACTGCTATATATAGTAAATATGTTGGATGCTGGGTCATGTGATATACCTATGTACATAGCCTGGCATATGTGATGCGCATGTATGTGGCAGCATGAGGCTGTGGTGCAGATCTAATGTAAATGAGAAGTATAGATGTGGGAGATTAGATAGGCATGTGTGATAGAAGCATTGAAGCGGATATGAAAGGAATGCATGTGAATGTGTGAAAGGAATAGATAGGGGTTGAGAATGAAAGAAAAATGATAAGTTCATCAAGCTTAAGTAGCAGTCATAACAGGAAGTCACCTGATCTTGTTGATTGTTGATGATGTGGCCTCAATTTCAACTCAGCCCCCACCTAAGCCTCCAGCACTTACTGCCACTCTTCGAGCCTAAATGCTTGATGGTCGCCCATGCTGCCTTCCTTCAAGGCCCAGCACTCGTTTTGCATCACCATTGCCTGCTTTTGAGCCCGATTGCTCACCCTTGCCCTTGCCATGTCCAACCATGTCCATTCAAGCCATTTGAGCATGACCACAAAAAAAAATAGTCTCACTCCACTCCAAGTTCACTTCCAAATCATGACAACACAATGGATGATGAGTGCCGCCCCATGCAACTTCTACTGCCACCCCTTTGCGACAATGGTGTGACGGCATGGCAACATGACCTCCATGCATCGACGACAATGATGATGCAATGGCAACATCACCATTGCCACCACATGCTGGCTCAAGATGACACCATCAACAGACGCACCAACTCACAACAATGACACCATTGTGACAATGCTGGTGATGCCACCAGACACACGCGACCACAATGACAACACCATTGATGGACATGCTGGCTCACAACGATGACAACATCACAATTTATTTATTTTTTGCTCTGACACTCTTCTGTTGACTGACGTACTTCCAGCTCACAATGATGACAATATGATGACAGCAACACCACCACCATGACGCTGATGATGCTGGTGATGCCACCACATGACAGCAACAACAATGACAGCAACACCAGCATCTTGCCCACCATTTGCTACATCTGAAGACTTGGAGCCTTTTTTTTCATTTGTGCTGTGTAAGTCCCTCGTTTCAAAATGTGAATGCTCTAACCAGAGATGCAATTTGGCAGGGATGTTCAAGCATTTGATGAGCAGGATGCTGAGGAAGGTGATGTGGTTGAAGAGGATATAGAGGCAATTGAGGTGGCTGGACAGTCTGAGGTCGAGACGGAGGTGAAGGATATGGAGGATATGGAGGAGTAGATTCAATACAGTGTTTCCATGTTCAGATGACCTTGTCGCAGTGCTCTATGTAGTGCTCTATTGTTCGGTAGTGCTACTTGCCAATAACTACAGCTTGCTACAGGTCACTACAGTAGTGCTATATTGTTTGCTTAGTGCTACTTGCCAATGACTACAGCTTGGTAGTATAGGTCACTACATAGAATTCTCTGAGGAATAAAGCCACTACATAGTACTCTATTGAGGGGGGGAGACTACAGTGTCTACCAGCACTATACACACTATGTAGTACTATGTAGTAATATCTTTTTTTCCAGATGTGGTGGCAGTGACATGGCATTGTCGTTGTTGTTTCAGTGGCATGGGTGGTGCCACTGTACTGTTGTTGTTGTTGTTGATGTAGGGGCATGGTGGTGGTGGTGGTGGCGTGGTGGTGGCAGTAACATGGCATCATTGTTGTTGTTGATGTGGGGGTGCGGTGGTGGTGACACGGCGGCATTGTCATTGTCATTGTGGTGGTGGTGACACAGCAGCGGCGTGGTGAGCAGTTGCGCTTGAATAGATGCGGTGGGGGAGAGTGATGGATGAGCACTGGTGCTCGAATAGATACAGTGGGGGTGGTGGGCAAACACTGGCGCTTGAATAAACAGCGGGGGCAATACTTGAGCAGCTGCACTCTGATACGATGGGGGTGACAGGCGAGTCCTGGAGCTTGAATAGACACAGTAGGGGCAACGGATAAGTGGTTGTGCTCGAATAGACATGGTGGGGACGACAGATAAGTGGTCACGCTTGAATAGACATGGTGGGAATGATGGATGAGCACTCATGCTTGAATAGACATGGTGGGAATGATGGATGAGCAGTTGCGCTCAAATAGACACGGTGGGGGTGGTGGATGAGTAGTCGGACTCAAAAAGACATGGTGGAACTGGACAAGCATTCAGGCTCATAAAAACATGGTGGAGGCAGTGGATGAGCGTTCGGGCTTGAGAAAACATAGGGCAACAGTGTGCGAGAGTGATGGCATACAAAGCAAGGGTGAGGGCATGCGAGTGTGGAGGGTGACAGTGTATGAGGGCGACGAGGCTGTGAGTATGTGCATTGGGATGTGATGATGGTGATTGTGTGGGGTGTGAGTGATGATAAGTGGTGCAGACTTGTGGAATTTTTTTAATCTACAGAGCCAACATATAGTTATATATCCTAAGGGCTTATTAAGTATTATGGTCTTGTGGTCTACTGGTTAGCATTGCTGTTTTTATTTTTGGTAGTTGCGAGTTCAACTCCCAGCACAGACACTTAATTATTACAATTAAAAGTTGGGGCCTAGCAACACTTAAATTGCTTGTCACACTTGTAGCTACTTATCTACTTAGGTTACTTATGAGACCGTCATAAGTGCTGTCCAAGTAAGTTAAGTAATGTGAACATTTGCTGATGCCAGGGCCTAATAGGATTGATCTCGTATATGAATACAGACTGTAGACATAATAGTACAAGGCATACAAGTAAGACAATTGAGTTGAATGTCCAAGAGCTCAATATTATGACTGGCAGCTTGAAGAGCAGGAATACTGATAAAGGGTTTAGCAACATTAAAGAGAACTGGTTGTGACTCACAAGATCAGAAACCGTTAGCACAGTTCTTGCAAGCAGGGTTCCATTTTGTCAGCACTGTGGATGCCTTTTTAGCCTTCTTCTATGGTGGAACAATGGGATCATTGATCTTCTTGTTGCACAAGTCATCAGTGGCACTGCTTTGGACGTGCTTTGTGGGAATGGTAACCTGGCTCGTCATTTTGTCACCATCATCATCTGTAAGCTCGGAAAGTGAGTCGGAGTGAGGAGTGTCCAATTCATGGCGGTCAACTATATTGTCAATGTGGTTGCCATGGTTGCCATGGTCGACACTGTAATAAATTCCATTGGTGTCTTCATCAGTAAAACTCGCAACATGCCAGGCATCCTCAGGATCCTCCAGTTCATGCTGGTCCTGGGGGGTGGTCTTCTCACTGGTGCCTTGAATGGCTGCACTTTCCTTGGTTGGCTTTGGTTGAGGATAAGAGTCGGCGACATGGCATTGTTGCATAGCTTTGGATGGGGTGTGCTAGGTCACCATTCGTTCTTTTAGGGTGTTATAATCAATCCCATTTGTGTCTCCATAGACAAGAGTAATGTTGCCATCCTGATCCTCCAGTTTGTGCTGGTCCTGGGGGGTGGTCTTCTCACTGGCGCCTCGAATGGCTGTGCTTCTCTTGGTTGGCTTTGGTTAAGGACAAGAGTCAGTGACATGATGTTGTTGCATAGCTTTGGGTGGGGCACGCTGGGTTACTGTTCATTCTTTTGAGGTGTTGTAATTGATCCTATTTGTATCTCCATAGATGAGAGTAATGTCACCATCCTGATCCTCCAGTTCGCACTGGTCCCAGGGGGTGATCTTTTCACTGGCACCTTAAATGGCTGCACTTCCCTTGGTTGGCTTTGGTTGAGGATAAGAGTCGGCGACACAGCATTGTTGCATAGCTTTGGGTGGGGTGCGCTGGGTCACTGTTTGTTTTTTTGAGGTGTTGTAATCAATCCCATTTGTGTCTCCATAGATGAGAGTAATGTCACCATCCTGATCCTCCAGTTCAACTTGCAGGCAGGGCTGATCTTCAATTGCACTGGTCTTGTCATTGTCCTGTGAAGTCTTTCTGGCTGTGGTTTTGCCCTTCAATCCTTTAGCCTGCTTTGCCACCCTTTGAGCACAAATCTCTGCCATGTCATCTTTGCTATCATTGTTGTTGACCTGCTTGCCCATTAAGCATCCAGCCACATTGCTTTGCCTGTCAAAATAGTTGAGTTGATGAAGGACACAAAGTGGAGATTTACTTGTTCCACCACTTGAGGGTTCCCCAAATCCATACATCTGATTCGTCATCTAAAATCTCAATGATGCGCCAATAGAGATCTTTGCAAATCCATCTCACCAATTGTCCATGTCCACTATTGTGCATGACTGATGCTAATGTATGTATGTCTGCAATGTGGTTAGCATCAACAACACCTTGTACTCAAATGGAGAAATATGTGTGATGATGTGGACATAGGTGATGATGTGGCTATCAACTAATTCCAAACCCCATGCACCGTTTTTGGCCTGCTTTGCTTTTTTTGCCGTATCACCATTAACTGATGCTGGACCATCAAACAAGTGCTGATAAACCTGTTTTTGGCATGATGGTCGGTTATGAGTTGCGCGTGCTAGAATCAAACTCACCCGCTTGACAGCATGGTGTTGTAACAACCCTGCCTGGATGTCTGCCCGATTATAAGCATCTTCATCATAGAACAGCATGGGCCATCTTGATGCTTTCATGGGGAAAAGTCCTTCCTGCAATGCTTCCATTCCACTGAGATGCTGTTAAGTATGATCACTATGGTGGGAATCACGGACTCACACTATTGGATCTTCATCAAACTCCTCCACATCCCATTGAGGGCACATGAGTCATGCCAATTGTGGATGGTAAACTCCACGTGTGGACTTGTCTTCGCCATCTGCAATGGTGGGTGTGAGCGGTTTTGACATGTCGAAGCAGACATACTTCAGGGCCTTGTGTTTGACAGCAGCCAGGTCTTGAGACCAACCATCACTCATTCCTCTAGTGATCTGTCAATAGTAGCATCAGTTATGCAGTGCATATATGCACATATACATACCGCTTGCATGATTTCCTGGAGTCACGAAGGTGTTATGGTGTTGAGCTCAGCACATAAACTTGGAATAAGTGTGAGAATCCCATTATAAAAGTGGAGATGTCGCTGATGGGCCTCTGGGCTGCTGATATATGTAGAATGAGTCATTAGGTGGAATGTCACAAATAGAAACTTTCGCATACAGTCTCTCATCAATGTTCCCACCCTTGTCATGCTTAATGCCAACCAGGAAGGGGTTCACTGGCACTGCAAATGGGTCTAAGAGGGCAGCTGCCTTCTTTTCAGCAAACTGATAGATCTCCATCTCATTGCCTCCATTACTGGCGGACCTAGAAGGGTTAACATGGTGTAGTAGCAATGACATAACATCCACTTAATCTTCAAATATATACCTTTTGGATTTTTTAGCACTACCTGCATTGGCGAGAACATCAAGAAGGTCCTCAATCTTGCACTTTTTGTTTTTGAGTTGTGTTTCACTGGTGGACATAGGCTCAGAATTCTCAGATGACATGATGGAGAGAGGAAAGGTGGGGATGACTGCATTGAAAGTTTGCTGATTGGTTAGATAATGTGACTGCTTGTCAACAAGGCCAAACAATGTACTCTATTGTTATGCCACCCTCTTATCCTAGATACTGCTTGCATGCTATTAGATCCATCATGGATCTCATCTCTTGTTCACACTGTCATGTTCAGATCACCCCGCAAGGCCTCTCACTTCATATCAACTGATGGTGCAAAGCCAATGTTGACAATGTGGCTGATGCACTTGAGAGATGCCAAGAATGTGTCCAAGAGGCAGTTGAGGCACAAGTTGCTACTGGGCCACCTTGTATGGAAGAGCATGGCTTGCAGGTAACACAAATGGAAGAAGAGGAGCCTGCTTCTCAACCTCCTGGTACTGACAGTGTAATCACTTGTTGTTTTTTAATATACTCATATTTGATATATTTCACCTATGTTCAGCCAGGCAAGGGCATGGTCTCAGAGTTGCACCTGTCTGAAAGGCCGAAAAGACCAACCCACCTCCCTAAACAATACCATGACATAATTCCCGAACCCTCAATCCTGGTTATTCCACCCCCAATGGAACCTGAAGAGCAAGTCAATGGGATGTATGATTACGACCAGAATATCTCTAGTGAGCCATCTTCGCAGGAAGGCTCTGATGACTCCACGACATGGGTTCAGATGGACCCTGATGCATTCAACCTCTCTCATCAATACCATATCTCATTTCCCACCTATGATCCTGAAAACATGACCTATTTTGATCAGTTCTGCGATGCTCTGACCTTCAAGAGTGCTCCAGAGAATCAACAACTATGGTACAGCAGAATTACATCCCTCCTCAGCACTACAAATGACCAGTACTTCACACCATTCGTCAATGCAAGTACCTACTGCCTGATGAGTTGGTTCTACAATTCATCATTGAGTAAGTCCCTTGGTGACCTAGACCAGCTTGTCAACAACATCATCCTGGCAGAGGATTTTGATTGGGAGAAGTTATAGGATTTCAATGCCAGTCATGAAGGAAAGCGAATGGATGAAGCTCAATCTAGCTCAGAACACTCTGAGTTCTCTGCCTCTGATGGTTGGCATGAAACCTCACTCGAGATACCTAACAAAATATCACCAGGTCCAAAGTCTAAAGACTCCTCCAGACATAGGGACTCATAACTGACTTGTCCCATCTCCAGTGTTTCATATCTCTGAGACTCTGGAGCACATACATATCACTATATTGTGTGGCGTGATCCTTACACTTATCCTACTAATTGAGGTATGAGTGTCCCTTTACCATACACTATATAAACCCTCCACTTCATACTATAGCACCTCAGTCGTTCTGTTCTCATTGGCATCAACTGAGGTGAGTCCCTTACATCTAGTATTCATGCCTGTACTCATAGCTACAACCAGTGGAAATCAGACGTGCAAAGCCTCCTCCAGTCAGAAATTGGACAAGAGGACTTCTCCAAGTCCTACACGAAATTTGTCTGGAGCAACAGAGGAATGGAATACACCAACAAGGCATTCCAAGACCAACTCCGAACTGATGGCACAATCCATGAGACATCCACTCCCTACACTCTGGAGCAAAATGGTCTGGCTGAACGAATGAACCAAACATTGGCTACACTGGCAAACACCATGTTGGAAGAGTCAAAGCTTCTGAAATCCTTCTGGGTTGATGCTATGTCCACTGCCACTTACATCTCTGCATGCGGTCCAACCTCCAGACTTGCTGGAAAAGTACCCTCTCAAATTTTCTTCAATTGCCAAGTCGATCTGACTCTCTTCCACCCTTTCAGGTGTCCCATCTATGCATACATGCCCAAGGAGCAGCAGGAGAGGAAATTCCGATTGCATGGAAAGAAATGTATCATGATTGGGTACACTCATGGGCAACAAGCTTACAAACTCCTCGACATTGAACACCAGACCATCATCTCCAGCCACCATGTCACTTTCAATGAATCCAGAACTATCTTCAATGCTGAATCCACTCCTTGGAAAGCCTCTGCTGTTGAGAGACAGTGGGAGGGCTTAATTCCAGAGCTGGACATTGATGACAATAAACGTCAACCCCATCTCAGACCAGTGGGAGTTCCAGAATGTCCTAACAGTCCTGGCATTGAGGAACTTGCCAAATGCCTGGACCAACTCCGATTATATGAAGTTCCTGCTTCTGTTTCAGATCCTGGGCCACCCCCAGCTCCAGCTCCAATTCCCCCTCCAGCTGCTATTCCAGCTGCACCTTCTGCTCTGCCACCCATACAACGAAGCAACAGACAACAGCAAGCAGCAAATAAAAACAAAGAGTATAACTGTGCCCTACAGGAGGAAGCTGAACGGCGAGCAAACCACAAGGAGGAAGCTCTGGAACAACCTGCAGAGCCCCCAGATGACGATCCAGAAATCCCTAGTGCATTTATGGCCTCCATAGAGGATTTCATATTTGCCAGGTCTGCAAACTCATCCTCTGAACAACCACTTCCAAACATTCTAAAGGAAGCCTTCTTCGGTCCAGACAAAGAACTGTGGAAGTCCACCTTAGAGGAGGAACTCCTAAGCCTCAACTCCAACCATGTCTATGAGACCGTACTTGTTCTGGAAGGAGTAACTCCAATCACCTCCAAGCCTGTGTTTTAAATCAAATGGGATCAGACCGGAAATGTAGAATGCTACAAACTCTGAATTGTTGCATGCAACTTCACACAAAAGGAAGGAGTTGATTATCAAGAGGTTTTTGCTTCAGTCACAAACCTCAACTCCATCTGAACCCTAATTGCACTAGCCACCAAACATGACCTAGAATTAGACCAAATGGATGTGTCTACAGCATACCTGAATGGAGAACTGCAGAAGGACTTATATATGTCACCTCCAACAGGTGTTCCAATCCAACCTGGATATTGCTGGAAACTCTGATGATCTCTGTATGGACTAAAACAGGCTGGCTGAACTTGGAACAAAACCCTGGACCGCAAACTTGAAGAACTTGGTTTCTTCTGTTTAGATGTGGAGACATGCCTGTATGTATTCCAAAAGGATGGCCAACTCTGTTTCCTGGTCGTCTATGTCGACAACCTCCTTCTAGCTGCCACCACTCAAAAATTCATGAACTCTGTAAAAGCCAAACTCTCTGCCACCTTTAAAATGCAAGACCTCGGAGAAGCCAAGTTCATACTCGGAATCGAACTCAAACAGGACAGGAAACTCCAGACCATCTCCTTATCCCAATCGCAGTACTCCTGAACTGTCCTGGCACACACTGGGATGTCTACCTGCAAGCCAACATGGACCCCCATGGCACACAATTTCCAATTGTCTGCAACTGACCCGGGAGGATAACCAGACCATACTGGAGATGACCATTGAAGGAAAACAAGTTTCCTACCTCACAGTCATAGGGTCGCTAATGTACCTCATGCTTGAAACTCGTCTGGATATTGCCTATGCTGTAGGCACGCTCAGCTGTTTCAGCATGAAACCCAAAGATATCCACTGGGAAGCAGCAAAGCGCGTGCTCCGATATATCCAGACCACCAAAGACATGGAACTCTGCTTTGATGGAACAGAGCTCTCCACGGACATGGACTTTCATGGACACTCCAATGCAGGATGGTCTCAGGACCCAGACAACTCACATTCCATGTCTGGTTTCATCTTCATCAGCAATCATGGAGCCATCTCCTGGTCTAGTAAACAGCAGAGTATGGTAGCTCTCTCCACTACGGAGTCAGAGTACATTGGACTCAGCAATGCCAGACAACATGTTGTTTGGCTCTGAACTTTCTTCGATGAGATCGGACATCCTCAAAAAGCCCCCACAGAGTTGTTCTATGACAATCAGGCAGCCATTATCTTATGCTGTGATCCGCAATTCCGAGCATGGACCAAACACATTCAATGAAAATACCACTTTGTTCAGGATAACCTAGTCAGAAAAGGAGAAGCAACAGTCCGGTATATCTCCATCAAGGACATGGTGGCAGACATACTCACAAAGCCTCTCACAAACAAACTACATTGGAAATTTGTTCGGGGCATGGGATTAAGGTTACACTCGAGTGGGAGTGATAAAATATCACCAGGTCCAAAGTCCAGAGACTCCTCCAGACATGGGGACTCATAACTGACTTGTCCCATCTCCGGTGTTTCATATCTCCGAGACTCTGGAGCACATACATATCACTATATTGTGTGGTGTGATCCTTATGCTTATCCTACTAATTGAGGTACAAGTGTCCCTTTACCATACACTATATAAACCCTCCACTTCATACTATAGCACCTCAGTCGTTCTGTTCTCATTGGCATCAACTGAGGTGAGTCTCTTACATCTAGTATTCATGCCTGTATTCATAGCTGTAGCTCTGGTCTACTCTGGTCTTTGCTAGGTAAATACTAAGTCATTCTGTTCTCATTGGCATCAACTGAGCTCTGGTCTACTCTAGTCTTCGCTAGCTCTGCTCTGCTCTGGACCTCCAGACCAGCCAGTCTTGCCTTTGGACTTTGTCAATACCCCTCCCCTGCAAGAAGGTCAAGTTTTCATGTGAAGCTGATGCTCCAAAGTTTACAGTTCATGGTCTTCACTACCAAAAGTTCACTGAGGTCGTGAAATCAGTGTATGAAGAGGTGACTGCAAAATCGTTTCATACTGCACCTTTCAAGTTATTTTGGCAACTAGACAAGAGTCGACCACCCGAATGCATTTTTTCTGAGTTGTATACAGCTGATGCAATGCTTGACAAGCAGGAGAGGATCACCACTGCACCTTGTGTGCCTGGCTATATGTTGGAGATGGTCATTGCAGCAATAATGCTATGGTTGGATTCAACACACCTTATGAACTTCGGGAACACCGCTCTGTGGCCAATCTATATGTTTATTGGCAATCTTTCAAAATATACCCTCAGCAAGCCAACCTTGTTTTCAGCTCATCATCTGGCATATATTCCCAAAGTATGTTGAATGTTGAGTCGGTCATGTTCGTCATGCTAACAAATAATTCAAGTTATCTGATATGATATAGGACTTCTATCTACAAACATTTCACTGCAGTGCAACAGCGGCTATGCTTATGCATTGCAAGTGGGAGATTATGCAAGCAATATGGTGATTTCTACTTGATGCGGATTTCATCAATGCATACAAGAACGGGAGTGTAATCAAGTTTCCTGATGGGATTTTCTGTCGTGTCTTTTCTCAGATCTTTACATATGCCGCTGATTACCCAGAGAAGTACAGTTACAATTATATATATATTAACCTGCTCACATTGTTGTTCAATAGAATTCTACTAGCCTGTATGAAGTTTCTTGGAAGATGTCCATGGCCCCAATGTTTTGTTGACAAGGACAAAATTGAGTGTATAGGTAGTAAACATGATCAGTGGCTTCGCACCCACCACTACAGAATGGACAATCAGCAACAACAGAATTGGATTGAATGTGTTTGCGAAATGATCTTTGTGAATGGGCGAGGTGTAACAAGCCAGGCCATTGAAGCACTCATCGGAGCAATTTCACTCGTTCCGATCTGGATAAGAGAATCATCACTGAATATCTACAACTACTAATGACAAATTGTTAGAATGCCTTTTCGGAGAAGCTTTCAATCTTTGGGTTTGATTTCTACACCATGCTTGTGCCCGATTTTATGCATGAGTTTGAACTTGGGGTGTGGAAGGCAACTCTCATGCACTTGCTCCAAATCCTATATACCTATGGTCACAAAACAATTCAAGCACTGAATGAACAGTAGGTTACTTGTAACTACATAGTACTCGACTCAAAGCTGTGCCTCTCGTAGCTATTGCAAAGTACCTACTTTTGGATGTGACACTATCCGAAAGATTCAGCAACAATGTATCAGTGTTAACAAAGCTCGCAGTGTGCAACTTTGAAGACCTACTTCAAGTCAGTACTATTTCCTTGTTCTACCCATGTTTACGACTGATCATCACTAGTGCTCGATGCCAGTGTTTGAATGTCTTCTTCCTGAGCCATTCAACACTGTCATTCTGGATGTTCTTTTTGAACTCGCAACCTGGCATGCATTTGGCAAGCTGTGCATGCATACAGAGACAACCCTTAATGACTTTGATAATTGCACAACTCAACTCAGAAAGGTTCTCTGCAAATTTCAGAATGATGTATGCTTCAAGTTCCATACATTAGATCTACTATGGGAATCAACTGCTCATTCTCGTCAACAAAGCACATGAGCCAAAAAGGGTAAGCCAAAGGAGAACAGTGGCAGTAACAAAGACTATGCCCCAAAGCAGCGCACATTCAACATGTCAACCTATAAGCTTCATGCGCTTGGTGACTATGTCCAATCTATCCAGCTTTTCAGCATGACTGATAATTACTCTATACAAGTGGTGGGTACCAATAGATTGCCTCCTCCCAGACCTTGGAATCAGTCACTAATGACTTGCCAGCAATCTAACTAGTGAGAGCTCGAACACTGTCATGTAAAACACTTCTATGTGTGAACAAACAAGATCAAGTTTGCCCAAGACATTACAAAGCAACCATACTGGGAGCGTTTACTCCATAGGTTACAAGACATTGAATGCCACCATGCCAGTGGCCACGACACTTCCAAGGGTAACTCCAAGTCTGATATGCCTTTTTTGCATTTCAGTGATCAAGATCTGCTCCCATGCTGCTCCCCTGATACCTATTATCAATTATCAACCTCTCAACAGTATTGCTGGGACATTTCTGTGTGGTGTGGGAGGAATCAGGATGACCCTGCAGTAAAGGTTTGGATGAAACAAATCAAACCTATGGGGTCCTCATATATCCACAGAATTTCCTGCCCAAGCTCAAAAATCACCTCCTGTCACATTTAATGGGCAGCAGGTATGATGGTGATGAGACAGAGTTCACAGTGCATCAACAGAACATGATTAGCTTCATCCAAAACTGAATTTACTGTCACAAGGTCCTTTAAATCAATTATACAATGTATAACTTATGCTGAGCTCAGGACGCTCTCAACCCATGCACACACGCCGACATTATGGTTCTGGCACATGAGAACAAAAGTAGTGTTTAAAAGTCCGGTCCAGTCCGGTTTTTGACCTTCCTAATTAGGCAACCAGACCGAAACCGGTCCTGGAAAGGTCCCAGGGACCTGCAACCTGCAACTGGACTGAAAAAAACTGGTCCAAATGAGTCCTACAATCAGTTGCAACTGGTTGCAACTGGTCTTTTGAAGAACCGGTTGTCTGACCCCTATCCCATGGGAATCATGTTGAAGAGTCGTATGCCGGGAACGGGACGCGAGCGACGTGGGACGGAGCGGCAGATGTTGTTCGTGATAACGGACAAGGTACAGTAGTACAAGTGGCGATGAGATAAACTAGGTACTGTATAGTTATTAGGTAAGCGAGTGATTCTACTACAACACACCCCCTGAATCATGAGCGAGTCTGAGTGAACAAAGAATGATGAAAGAAATAATATGTGCACCCCCTGTGTGCACATCCTGAAGTCCAGAAAATTATCATACAGAAGTATCTCTTCAACAAGATGCTTCTTCAGCAGCGGCCTTGAGCTGACATAAGGTGAATGCATCGACTACCAAGCTAGCAGCTGTTTTCGGATCAGGTGTGGTCTTCTTATCTCTTTGTCTGATGCAATTCTCCAGAGGTTGGTACAAGTGAGCAACAAGTGGGGTAATGAGGTAATGGTGTGGTGAAAATGAGGGTGGACAACATGGTGGATGCAATAGTGATGGATCATGGCGGTGAGATGATGAGACGATAAAAGATTGTCGGAAAGTCTCATTGAAATCGGCATTAGAGTAGCGTTGAGAATCGACGACATGACATGCATGTATGCGGTAAAACGATAAGAGAGTTGAAAAAGAATCGGAAGGTGGATATATGTGGGTCGGAGCACCTACTCTGGGTTCAAGAAACGATCTGTGAAACGATCTGCAACACCTGCGACACAGCCCGTCGGTCAACAGTGTCTTCGTGCAGTTGCAGTGCCTGCGACACAGCCCGTTGGTCGTCAGCGCACTCGCACAGCCCGTCGTGCGGTTATCAAATTGATGTACCCCGATAACACAAGGGTAGGTCTGTTATGTTGAAGAGTCGTATGCTGGGAACGGGACGTGAGCGACATGGGACGGAGCAGCAGATGTTGTTCGTGATAACGGACAAGGTACAGTAGTACAAGCGGCGACGAGATAAACTAGGTACTGTATAGTTATTAAGTAAGTGAGTGATTCTACTACAACAAATCACACTTCGCAGTAGTCACACAGATTGTAGTACAGACTCAGGGGGTTCTGTGGACCTAATATTCACCCAAATCGGTCCACACCAGCAAGGGATACACCTATTTCAAACTGACATGTCATTATTAGACCCATATAAATGTCATCAAATCTATATGAGTGAATAAAATTGAAATAAATTGCTAGAAATTCTGAATAAATTAGGGGTGATAGTACTAATTAGGAAATGTGGCTGTACACTGGTTGCAACCGGTTGCAACCGGTTTTGGACTGGTCTTTTGAATTTCCATAAGCCAGGCAACTGTAACTGGTCTGATGCTCAAAGGTAGGCAACTGCAACTGCAGTCCAGTTGCATGACCAGTCCAGTCCAGTCCAGTTGCCAGTCTTTTCACCAGTCCTGGACTGGACTTTGAAACACTAGTTGAAGCAGGTTATGGAGAGGGTAAATACACCACCGAACAGGTGAGTCATGATGCGATGGCTACTAGACATCCGGTACTGAGACGAGACGAATGGATAGATTATCGTCAAGAGTGGGATACATGCAACTTCCCTCTGCATCGGTCAGATCGCTGGTGGACACGGTGGACCTTGGGCTACAATGGATTGGTTCCTGATCATTGTCAAGCCCAGTATCACCCTCGGTGTGCTCCCAGAAGCAGCAGGTGTAAGTGATCCTATTGATCCTATCCCTTGTTGCTTTCCATGGGTGCTGATGTTATTTCAGGGTGTGTCGTGGTTGCGCAAGGAAGAGGTGGCATCTGCCATCATGAAGATGGCATTTTTCAAAGAGACGCTACTGCCAGCACTGAACATTGTCAACCCACACAGTGCGCCCTGGGCTCAGATTATTGCATTTGTGCAATATTCGATCATCAAATGGAAGGTGCTCACGGGCAAGGCCGTCCTCCTGATCATTCTGTTTGGGAAATAGTTCTCGTTATTGGAGAAGAAAAGCAGAGAACACTTCAGAAGACAACGTTCCAGCGCAAATAGATTATTACTGATGTACTTGGCATGTACAACCTGCTGCTTGAGTTCTTCTGTGTGTTGTCATGCAGGGATGAGGCTATTTGGAACGTGGATGTTGGTGCCACGCAAGTGGCTGGGATGATCAACTTTAGTACTGCCAAGGTGCGGGCAGTGAGTGTGACAATGACCAACATGCAGGCGATTGGAGAGGTGGAGGCAGATGTGTGGGTGGGGTATTGGATTGCAAATGGGGCTTTTTGATGTGGTTGACATGGAATATGAGAGATTGAGTGTGACAGACTTTGGCTTGGGTAGTTTGTAGCGGAGGTGTACAATAGTAGGGTGTTTGATGAATTACCATGAGCTATTGAATTGAGCAACTCATGAAGCAGAGGTGTACTAGTACTGACTTGGTGCTCACAGTTTCTGCACTCCACTGATTGGGCGTTGAAATAGTATAGATGTACCAATTGTGTGGCAAGTCAGACTATTAGATCCCGCTGATCCCAGTCCCGCCCCCAATATGGAAGGTTACTTCCTTTCAACTGACGTCAGGCATTCAACCTCAGTATTTAAGAAGGGTTAACTACCAGTAAGTCTTATCCTCTCCATCCTCTCTGTTACCATGGTGCTTCCAAATCAGAGCAACCCTGCATCTCCCCCTCATGATGGACCAGCCTAGGAACAACAACAACAGCAGGTACAATGGAGCATTGTAACCTTACTGAAGAGCCCATTGCTTGCCTTCGCTCTCCTCAACACATGTCTCACCTTCCTCTTCAACCATCCAATACGGTCATTCAGATTCCTACTAATTGTGTTAGGAGTCTTGTGTGTGGCATTCACACTTGGTGGTCTTGCTATCTTTGTTGTGGGAATCCTGGAGGTTCGAGTAGAGGGCTTAGATAGTATTCAGGCCACCTGTGGGTGCTATGCCCTTAGTGGTTTTCTCATAGGAGAGCCAGTCATCTTAGTGATGGTTGCTGACATTGCACATTACCACCCACAACATATGACATCCCTAACCTCTCAAAGTGCCATGGCTAACCTCACTGTTGTTTACTGAGTAGAATTGGATCCATCACTCATGACAGCAGTTTATGCAGCTCTGGCAACATTCTTCGACTGGTTATACCGAAAAACAATGTCAGATGCAGTGACTGACAGGGCTCCAGGAGATCCTGAAGCACAATCAGGTCAACGTGAGTTCCCATGCCACTGATAATCTCCATGAACATGATGGCATTGTTTCTATTCCCAGGAACTGAACAAGCAGGAGAAACCTGCAGAGAAGGCTCCTCTCAAAGTACAGTGGCTGATGCAGCAACCAGCAGCACTCCGGAAAACCATGAGACCCAATTGACTCGATGTGAGTTCTACTATCAGTCTTCTATTAACACTACTATAACATTATCATTATCACTCTTCTCAGGAACCAGTCGAGACAGGCAAGCCAGAGACAATAACCACCGAGAAGGTCCCTCCAGACGTGAGCTGGAGCCAGTGTAGAAGATTCACAACACAAGGCAGGGAAGCTGGGAGGATGAAAGGAACTATAGTAGTATACCCCCTTCTGGGATAGATTGTCATTGTCACACTCAACAAATGGCTAGTCACTCTGTACTGCCCCACATGCAACCAGGTATTCAAACCCATCATCATACGTTCTACCCACGTCGGCAAGGCCGGCATGACGTCCACCCAAGCACCAGACCTGAACGTTGAACAATGCCATGCGCACATGGTCCTCCAATTGCCCCACAAAATAAGCCACGCCATTGTCCACACCCATCCTGCAAACCCACCTACCTTTCTTCCCGTCCACCGCTCAAACGCCCGCTCGACGAGAATTCCAGGGCCCATTCATACCAAACCCAGCGAGAATCCATCAAAGTTGACTCGTGCGGTCGAGCGAATACAGCAAGATATGGTGGAACACTGCCGAGGAGAGGAATGCACCGATCACGAGACCTGCACAGCCAAAGAGAAATCCGAGTGGGTAACCACCTTGAACGAGGAATAGGTGGCGAAGGATCTGGTGCCACCTGCATCCCCAAAAGTCAGCCAAGGACGTGGCGCGCCACGGGGCGTCCAAGGAGGGGGGCATTGAACAGGATCTTGCCCTAGGAAAAAGATGCCAACAAGGGTACACAGATCGTAATTTATTCGGACGGAGGAGTAGGCTGTAATGCCCCTTGTGATGCATATGATGCTCGATCGGAGGTATCGCACCTGGAAAGGTAGGTTTTGGCAGAAATAGACCCACCCACAAAGGAGCCCAGTCCAACTGGGGGAAATAATTGGAGAGCCTCGGAAAATGTGCCCAAGAGGAACGCATGGACAACCGCGGATAGGATGACATGGAAGGCAAGCCTGATCCGGTCGGACGGACGTGCGTCGTGCGGAACGTACAATCCGCGTGACTAATCCCAACCGTAGCCGTGTAAGTTGAATACAAGATCGAAGGCATCCATGAGAGTGGATGGGGTGCTATTCGCAGGGCGGAGCTGCCTCACGAGTGGCTCCTTTACGAGCGTCCAATAGAGTGCACGAGTAACGATGATGAGCATCGGGATCTAGCATTGAACAAAGTCTTTGACGAGATTCATTATGCGTATGAAAGAGCTACTCACAGCCAACTCGACCTGGATTTCCTCAGAGTTGGTTGGCGTCATATCTAAGCCAAATGCTGCACGCCATGCCACTCGGAGAGCCCGCGTCTGCGGTGTGATAACCAGTACCGCATAGTGAAGTAGAGAGGCAGAGGAGGCAAGACATATGATACGAACGTCGCAACGTTGACGGGAACTTTGGTCGTCGGCAAAAGACGTGGTTTGCACCGGTCGGGGCCAGCGGATTTGGTTGGTGGGCATAATGCTCCGCTTATGGAGTAGGGACTGGGCGGTGTTATAACGTTTCCGTTTCCATCTCACTGCCAGAGCACTTGACGTCCGAGTGTGACTTTAACTTACTAAAATGCGCGGATGATCCTGGGATGGTGGAATTCGAGCTATGAATGCTCCCCTCTTTGGACAGCGCTCGTGAGCCGTGGCGAGTGGTGATCGAGACGGAGACGAGGGCGACAGAGTGAGGGAATGGGAGTGGGGACGGGCGGCAGCACGAAGTGCTGTCCGGCTCCACGAACTGTCCTGGGCCGATGGTGAGCTGCGAGGGTGGGTGGGAACAC
>JBBPJQ010000509.1:0-22381 GCA_038088795.1 Boletus rex-veris
CTCTGCAGCACCCGACATCCACGCGACCTCGCAACACAGTGCATGACGCGCGAGATAGGCGCCTTTGGGAAGAGGCAAATCCGTCTCGGTAGAGAAAGTGACCATGTCGGGAATACGATGTTCTCGAAACGCCTCGCGCGCGACGTGTATGTGGATGAACCCTGGATAATCCACAAAGAAAAATATATCGGGACGGGACGCGAGCGACGTTACCTCGACGTCACACTGACAAAGACGGTGACAAATGTCGTCCATCAATATGACGTTTTTGAGACGGTGAATGTGGTTTCCCGCCAATCGTGGCATGATATCGGTGTCGGTGAACATGGACAGGATCCCACTTGGTGGCAGCGCGGGACCGTGACCACTGAAGCAAAGCGTGTATGGAGTGCATCAGGGCGATCACGGAACGCCAGACCTACTTTTTGATCATGGTCGTTGACGTTGGCACTGACATTATGATTCATATTGATCGCTGCCGGAATGATGTGCGCAGCTCGGACGTACGCAACACCACCGTGATCGATGCTGCGCCTACCGATGATCATACAGCAATTTGAATCGGTGCGATGCAACACCTGTTCGAATTTCAAAAGGGTCAATCAAAAAAATTAAATCTTTACGAGGCTGGCAAGAGAAACGTACCGCGTCCCTGCGATGATCCAACTGACCCCCTTGCCCGAGCGCCATCGGATACGCGTGTGCATCTGCCACCGACGGACGAGACGAGTGCCTAGACAGCCCCGGCGTCGGTCCATCGCTGCGCTTGACTATTTAGCATTGAATGGTCAGTTGGTAAAATAAATGGATCCGTCACGCGAGCAAGACAACTGAGATGTACATGTGCGAATGACATTGTTGAACTAGATCCCTGCGACTTGCATCAGCCGGACGTCGTCCGCCGCTGTCGATATCTCTTGCTGGACGTGTCGTCGGCCATTGCCATCGAGGGCTAGGCACAACAAGTGGCCGAGGAGGCGAGCGCACACTAGGGGTGGGGGGCAGCCCAGGTGGTGTTCAAGGCCAGGTACCACGGCCTCGAGCACGAGACATCGTCGGTATGCATTGTGTAACTCTCTGGAAAGGGATTGGGATCAAGAGGCGTCGGATACATGCAAGTTGATGGTGGCCAGGAGGTTAAACTGCGAGTTCGAAATAGTATTACAGAAAGCAAACACAAGAAGAAAAAAGTAGTCGATGTAATGCCAAAACAAACACGCTCCAAGGTGATCTCAACGCTCACCGCTTCCCATTCGCCTTACCCTTGGCACCACCCTTTGCAGGAGCAGCTCCCTTTTTCTTCTTCGGTCTATCGTCATCCGATTCGTCCGACTCCCCTCGCACCTTGACACCATCTGCCCGTTTCGAATCCGCTGCAACACAAACCACGGACACCCGTCAGTACAAACCCATATCAACACGACTAGCAATACGTACATTTAGCAGCCTTGCGCTCGAGTTCGTCCCAGTCATCCCCTTCGTCACTTACATCGTCGTACGATGCACTCCCGGAATCCTCGCTCGCATCCGACCCATCATACGCACTCGCCTCCTCACCGCTCTCTTCAGAGACGAGATCCTCTGGGTCTGCCTCGAACTCGGACTCGGTGTCAGATTCCTCCTCCGCGTCGCTCTGCCATGTGCTCAGCGTGGGAAACGGTCCAAAGGAAGAAACCGTACCTCTGCACCGCCACCACCGAGGAAACTCCATCCGCCTTGCTGGAAGAAATCGTGTGGATTCTCGTTGATCGTCTTCATAATTGGTCCCCAGTTCAAGTTGACAGGCCCCTCGCTCAACGGAATGTCGACAGAGCTAGACACATCACACCGCGCAGAGATCAGTAACACAGAGGCACGGCTTTAGAGAACAACGCACTCGAGCCAATTCTTGACGTCATCCAGTTGCGCGCTCGGTATCGAGTTGATGTGGAGCGGGGTTTTTGTAAAGTCTTTGAAAACGAGGACGAGGTCAAATTGTTTCAATGTGAACTGGACACGTTCCAAGGATGCAATTTCAATCTCGTTGAGAGTGACCACGAGGAAAGGAGGGTCAATGAGGTGTACGAGACATTCAGTGGTGGGTTGTAACCGAACGTTGGTTCGGAAAGGGACACCCTCAAAGGACAACTCCCGGAAAGGTATGTCAACCTCGACGGTTTCTCCAGTCTGTTCACAATTCAGTCAGGGTCCGGCAGAGAGCGAGTCGGGACAGCGTACCGAAGTCGAAGCAGCCTCCGCAACTCGCTCCGCAAACAGCTTGAACTCTTTGTTGAGCATTTGCCTCCGTCTCCGTTCTTGTTGTTCCATTTCGATCTCATCCTCGTCACCATAACGGTGCTTTCGTTTTCTGTTACCCGTCTCATCAAACTGAACGTCGGATGCCTCGCGGAAGAATTGGATATCCTAGGTTACGCGCGATGAGGACGATAGATAGATAGGGTAGCGACTGTCACTCACGTGTGCCTTCTTCTTTCCAATCATGATGGGTGCCCTGAGATGAATATGAACGATAACCAGCAACTCCTTGTCACACGGTTGGAAGAACAGATGCTTGATATTTCCAAACAACACGTCTGCCCAAACATGATCAGCCAAGCCATGCATGCCATCCGCTCTCAACCTACCGATTTTTTGGGAGCCCATAGGCGATTGGTATCGCAAACCGTTTTGGTGAATCTCGACCTCGCCTGGTAACCGTTTCCCGTCGAGAGCAGGTCGTACGAACACTTCAGGGAGCTTGTGAGGTCTCCTGCCTTTAATCTCTACTAGGACGTCTTGCTCAATTACATCTGCCATCTCCTTCTTTTGCTGCTCCCGCTTATTGACTTCTTTCTTTAAGTCCGTAATCTGTTTCGAGATTTGGTCAAAGCGGTGACCGTCCAGGGAACGGAAGGTGACGGAGCGGACGAAGGTCGCGTCAGGATCCTCAAAGGGCTAGGTGTTGAAGGACGTGTTAGTTTGGCACAACGCACAGAAATAGAGCGCATACAGTCTCATCCTTCTTTCCAGCAAGTTGACCAGGCGTCTGGAAATTGATGCGAAGGTACGTGTAGTCGCCCTCGTCATTTTTACTAGCGTTTTTGATGGTGTTGATGTGGAAGGGTACTGCAAACCCGTGCATAGGCAGGATAATGGTTTGGGCTTTGCGATCAACGTATATCTTTGAATCGTCTCAATATGAACATTCAAGGGCCGTTGCGCATTAGATCACTCACCCGCAAAGTCTCCGCCTCTTTTGGCAACGCGCCTTCACCCTTGTAGCTCTGGAACCGTTTCCAGCCTTTTCCTTCCTTCTCACCCAACCCACCTCCTTCCTCTGAGTACTTGGCAAGACCGGCGGCTTGCAAGCCTGTATGCAAGTCTGCTTGATGTTCCTTGATTCTGGCGGCCGTCGTCTGCAGCACTTCCTCTTGAGCAGCACTGCGCGTCTTGTTGCGTAATACTTTTCCGCCAACGGTCTTGTTCTTTACAGGCGAACCATTGACAATAGGCTTCGCTGGGGGTGCCTTGGCAACCTTTGATGGCTTTTGGTCTTCATCCTCGGCTGTGTTTAGGAAGAAGAGTGTTTCTTTTGATGATTTGACCCCATCGGTGAGGAATGCCGCCTTGTCGGGGCCGACTCGGACGGTATCGACGAGGTGCAATGCGTACCTACCACGAACACGTTATACAACATGACGTCGGAAATGATAGAGGACCCACTTTTTTCCAGATTCGTCCATGAGGTCGGAAAATCCCAGCACCAAATTGAACACCATGTTCGTCTTGAGTTGGCGCCCGTTCTTGAGTGAGAGAACATACGCCGAGTCCCTGAACTCGATACCAATCTACGATGCAGTCAACTTTCCATAACCTTGCGAAAAACTGAGCACTGTGGACGTACTCCCGAGCCCAGGTTCTTGACAAAGTTTTTCTCCAGGTCTGGCTTCTTCTCCCTGATATACTCCGCGGCAAATTGATACATATCGCGTAGCGTCTTTCCATCCTTCATTTCTCGGACGACCTCGGATTGTAGGGAGACCAAGAGGTTGTAAATCTCTTCTTGTTCCTGTGATATAGAGTCAAGCACTGCTACGAGTGAGGCAGGGATACACACTGACCTTTGAAGGGTCGACGATAATACTACGCCCAAGGTTTGCACAATAACCCTTATAGCGCAACCCAACGGCGATAAGGAACACACCCTTGTGAGCGATGTGGTCCATTGACGATTCGGCAGTCGAGCGAAGGTCATAGCCAGTACTTGTGGACCGAGATTGGATAATGGGAGTGTAACAGAACTCTGTCGCCCCCCAGTCGACCTGGATGTGATCTCATGAGCGCTACATGGACAGGCACGGAAAGAACGAGAACACACGTCGCTCAGCCCACGTCCCTTGCTCCACACTTTCATATCGGGTCCTTTTGCACCTTCTCCATCCCCTGTCCCTATTCGTGACTCGATTTGGCCAGCGAATTGTTCGTGCGTGATCTTGGCTTCTTTGTCTAGGATCGTCTCGAGCTTGAGCACGATGTGGTGAATAAGTAGCGTCGAGGTCAGGTTCGCAGCTGTGCGGATGATTTTCTGCCAGAGCAATGTGAGGACCCACGCATCACATTGTATCAATTGGTAAAATTCACAAGTTCGTCCTCGTCCTTGACCGCCAATGTAGTTGATAGTGCCGGGGCCATGTCAACCTGTTCAGGTTTATTCGCCAGTTTATCAATACCCTGATTCCATTCATTGATCAATTTTCCATTGTACGTTTCTTTGACGAGGGTGGCAACACGCGTGTACTTTGAATACGCCTCAATGAACTTGGGGACGGCGTCTGACGGCGCTTCCTTGGCCTTGGCCTGAACCAAGATCTCGATTGGCACCGGGGGGTTCCCATCCTTTATTTGCTGCAAAACTTTGGCTAGGGACATTGCAAACGCGTGTTAGGATGACAACGCGGCGGATCCAGGCTCAACGCATACCTTTCGTTGCCGAACAGAGAATGAGCATTTTCTGCTTGTCGAACAGCAAGAACGTCGAGGGGAACTCGTAGCCTAGTAACCATGTCTGTGAGGACGTATCGAGTCAGTCGATACCGCACAGGTGGACTACGTCCAACTTACCTGGAAGGCCGTGCCTTTTCGTATGGGCTCATCTTCAGCGGCAGGATCCCCGGAAAGCAGCAGGAGTGCATCCGCGTTCGCTATTGAGCCCATGTCGTCGTTGACGGTGGCATTCTGCAAAAACGGACCGCGATTGACAGTTGTGCGCACAAAACCACCAACATACGCACGTTCCAGCCATCGTAGATGCTCTTTAAGCGAGCGTTGATGAGCGTCTTGTTGAGTTGTACAGTCATGATGTCCGGGCGGTGTGTGGTAACGACAAGAGAGCGGTTGGGAACACGAACAAAGATGTGTAGCGCGCTGATGGCCAGAAATTTACAAACGCGTTCATCAGAGGGCGTGCATTAGTCAGCACCGTCACTTGTTTCTTGTCTCCTTCCACATCCAACCATGTCAGAACGAAAAGGTATGTCCTTTCGACGGTTTGTGGGCAGCGTTTGCTGACGATCTTGTAGTATTGAACAAGTACTTCCCCCCGGACTTTGACCCTTCGCTTATCCCGCGAAGAAGGGGGCCAAAGAACTCGCAGCAAGTCGTCCGTCTCATGGCCCCATTTTCAATGTGAGTACCGCCCACCGCTCGCCCATATCATCCCACTGATAGAATATTTAGGCGATGTAATACCTGTGGAGAGTACATCTACAAAGGTAAAAAGTTCAATGCCCGTAAAGAGACTGTCGATGGAGAAGATTACTATGGCATCAAGATCTTTCGATTCTACATCAAGTGGTGAGTACTATCGTATCCATCATCCTCGATACACTGTTGACCGTGTCTACAGTACCCTATGTTCTGCAGAAATCACATTCAAGACAGACCCAAAGAATACCGACTATACAGCGGAGCACGGTGCATCGCGTAACTTTGAGCCATGGAGGGATGAAAAGCAAGTCGAGGAGGACGACCGTCTCGCACGACTGGAAGAAGAAGAGAATAACCCCATGAAAGCGCTCGAGAACAGAACAGTCGATGCGAAACGCGAGATGGACATCCTCGATGCCCTCCAAGATATCCGTGCCAGGAATGCTAGAAACGAGCGGGTAGGACATGCTGTTGATTTGGTTGCGCGCATACGAGCAGAAGATTTAGAGACGGAAGAAGATCAGCGGCGGAGAGAAGAGGAGGAGGAAGACGAGAAACTTGTACGAGAGGTATTCTCAAAGGTGTCTATGCCCGCTCCGCCAGCCGGTCAGTCGTCGAGTTCACAACCCGAAGCATCGACATCACAACCCGTCACCCTCAAACGCAAAGCAGGAGAGATAGAGCCCGACCTCTACAGCCTGCTCCCAGAGTCCACGCGGGAGCTGATCGACTCAAAAGCCACTACTTCAGTTGTACCACTGGCCAAGAAACCCAAGCCTGATTTGAAATCCAAGCTGGGTATCAAGGTCGCAAAGAAGGGCAAAGTTGCTGTATAGGTCCTCAGTTCAGGTTCTTATCTATATATCTATCACCGCTGTAATACTCATGTGATGTAAATGTACATCGGGTACCTAGTTGCGTAGGTCAACCACGATCGCTGATTCAGTCCTCAGAACAGCCGCATTGACAGACACACGAGACAATTCCGTGCCTCCTACTTTGTCGACGCGTGATCCCGCACCCTCGTGGATGTGACCAAAGACATGCAACCGACACTGTTTCAGATCGTTCAATTTGGACAAGAGCACCTCGCATCCTGCATTCTTTCCTCTCTTTGTCGTGTCGAGCGTTCCGTATGGCGGCGTATGGGTGATGAGAATCTCGGTATCATTGGGTATCCTGCTGTATAATGCTGGAGGGGGGTCACCATGAGACAAGGCATGCGCGTATGCACAAGCATACCTTGGGCTTCTGCCACAGATTCGTACTGGAAAGCACCCTGAGCATAGAGCGGGGCTCCCTTGACGAGAGTTTATGAACACAGAATATCACGCTTGGGAGAACGGAGACTCACTGGTGATCCGTACACCTTCCATACTCTTCCCGTCGGTGCGGTAAAGTGCAGGGGCTCATGCTCGAGGTAATGCAACCCGAAACGCAATTGGCTACGCATGTACGCCCGAGTTTGTTCGATGACCTGGCATCACGTCGTTAGTTTCCCTCGAGACACAGCTAGACATAGAGTGAGAAATACGTTTGGATCAAAGCCCCAACCGTATTCGCCCCACTTTCGATCTAGACACATCTGCCAGCGACATTTAGAACCGATTCCGCGCTACAGTCAACGTCGTTGCACGTACATCATGATTCCCAGCGACGACGCTACGAGTTGGTGATCATGAGCAGCGCGCACAACAACTAGGAAACAAAGACACTCACATCTTCACAGGGTGATCGAACGACTTGAGCCACTCGATGGTCGTCATCACCTGTAACGACTCTCCCATACTGCTCAGATCGCCACCGTGCAACAGCACGTCCCCAGACGGGACGCGGTACGTACGTGAGTGGGTATCTGAGATGCAGACGAAACGGGTCCAGCCGGGTCCAGGGTGGGGAGGGAGTTGGGTCCCCTCGACGTCGACGTGGATGGCGTAGTCTGGATGTTGGCCATTGCGATGGTCAGTCATGATCGTACAAGTCTAACCTCTACTGTGCGAGTCTTAAAAGCTGTGGTATGAAGAACATTCACAGCATCATGATCCTGTATGAGTCCCTGTGATGACTCTAGTCTCTGCATTCACACATCGTCCACGCTACCACCTAGATCAAGGTCCCTCAGAATAAACACCGCTTCCTCTACACGCATCTCCAACACGCTCAACATCTCCCGTTTCCGCTCCCATTCTGCCAGCACCTCGCGTTCCATGCGTGTCAAGAGATTCACGTCTTCAGCAACGTCTGTCCGCTCCCGTTTCAGCAGGACGGCCTTGACGTTAGGTTCTTCCTGCTCCGCTTGTCGACGCACGCCAATGTTGAAGAGTGTCTTGTAAAAATTTGAAAGGAGCGCCGAGTACGCTTTCGCCAAGTCAACATGCCTACAACCAAAACCCCTAAGCAAGCGAGTATCCATTGTGTCCAGGATGACCCACCAGAGAAAAAACGTGCGTGTTGGATTGCGGTCTGCGCTCCTCGGAACTTCTTGCGTCGATATCAAAAAGTCGGAAGAGAGCGCGGACAATAGCGGCCGGACGTCCTTGTTGGCCATCATAGCCACCTTGGCGATCTACACCAAAGAAGACGTCAACATGCCCTCATTCTCGGCCGAGTGGAACCACTCACATGTTTCTCGTCCATCTTCCCCACGTCTAACAACAATCTGACGATCCGTACACCATCGTCCCCATGTCGCTCCCTCGTCACAGCCTCTAATACACGTCTCCTCATCCGCTTGCTAATGGTATCAAACTCAACGCTGATCTTGTTGTCACCGAGACTAACATAGGACGCCGCTTTGCCAGCCGGTGTCGGGTTATCTGCACAGGCCAAGAGGCCAAGGTAGTCTTTTATTAGGGAGGAGTTTGAAGGCTTTTTGGAGGTAGTTGCAAGTCCTTCGCTCAGGTTCTCGTCGTCTGGGATGTGCATCCCAACTGCAGCAGTAGAAGTGGGGTCTTGAGGCGAAAATAAGGATCGATCTCGATACATAAACACAGGTAGACTAACATACCTGATCGTATCTCAGAAACGGATTTTTGTTTCGGCTCCGTTGCTTTGAGCGTGGCACTCATAACCAGAGCGGCACTGCGGTTAAACCGTTCTTCGACGGCAGTCTCGATGAGCTACGTCTACTCCATCAACTTGAGATCGGGCATATTCTTTCGCGAGATCATACCTTGTTGCGAACATGGATGTTGAACTTGTCAAAGTTGACCCGAAAGTAGACCCTGTCCTACAAGCACTAAGAATGCATGCTGGAAAGACAACGAAGCCCTTACATCCACCACATCCTCGCCCACCTTGTTTTTCTGCCAAGCAAACCTTCAATCTCCGAGGCGACGCACCGGACAATGACATCCCTACCTTGGACGACCGTCCACTCGGCTGTTCCTTCATTCTCCGTTTCTAAACCGACCGATCAATCCTTGTCCACACTAGTACACATCCCAAAAAGAAAAACCCACCAATCCGACTTTTTCCGCCTCCTTCTCCTCCCTCCTCAGCCTCGCCTCAGCCGTCACCTTGGCCTCCCGCAGCTCCTTGGCGGTCGGAAACCCCGTCATCTTGGCTTTTTCTTCACCTTCGTATTTTATCCGTTTGTCTCGTGGTGAATTGTGCGAGAGAATCGTGGATGGTTTGAGATAGGATTCGGATACGAGCTTGTACAGCAATTGTACATACATGCTGGCACCTGTGCAGAACCAGAATCCCCGTCAGCGCGTCGACATGACGCCGAGGGAGAACGCACTTTTGGGGTCGTATCGAGACAGTCGGGAGATGATATCTGGTGGTCGAAGCTTTCCGTGATCTAACATGACCTGTACGATTTCTGCACTCTGACGGTACGAAACGAGAAATAAAAAAGAGTACACGCATGACGCTGATCAGTCTTGTGAGGGTGAACGGAACAGACGAGACGTACCGTCCGGCCAAACAGACTCTCCGCCAACCACACGTACCGCCCAAACCTCAGCCGCAAGAGACATTCGAGCGTATTGAACTCGAGCATCTCGCCTTCGTCGTCCGTATGGGCATGCCAGAGAATGTTGTGTTGTATGAGCACGATGATGGATGCGCGCACGGTTCGTGACTTCATTCCAGTGAAACGGACGAGTTGTAGGAGGGAGAGCCGACCTCGGGTCAGCAGTGTAGACGCGACTTTCTAGCAGACGAATGAGGACCGGGGTGAATGCTTGGCACATGGATGCTTACTGCTGTGAGAGGGCCGAAATGTGTGTCTATGATCTGGGTGCACAGACGGCAAGTGTCTGCGTCGGCCATACGTGGTAGATTGTAACCGGGGAAGTCAAGTTAGAGTGACATCAGATCGTAGATTACACCAATGTGATTACACTTGACTCAGTTTTCTATGCTCGGCAATCGACTTCACGGATGGTACATGTACTGTAGTTACTTTTCAACAAAACGTAGCGATACTCTGATACCACCTCATCGTGTCCGAGCTTCGTATTATACCAGTCCAAATATCCTTCGAATTCATGCTGAAAAGGTCAGTCACGCAAAATGGAACAATGAGAAAATGCAAATAGTGGAACGTGATTGACAAGGCGCTGCGCGGAAAAATAATGAGGGAGAAAAGTACTTGACCTTAATCGTGAATGCTTGATGTATGCGAGGTGTGGAGGGAGGAAATACGGGGACGAAGATAATAAGTTACCACTACACACGGAAGCGATGGTGCAGTGTGCAGCGACAAACACAGCGCTGACTGAGGCGGGTCCGCCACGTCATTGAACACGCGGCCGTTTTGAGCCTACAGAAACGTTTAGTACAGAATACAGCGTAAACGAATACGGCATACCTGGTGAGGTGTGGGGATCTTCCACGTATGCGGCCTCACTAGGATCCACCTCGTCATAGTTTCTTTTCGATGACGCTTTGCTCGAAAGAGTGACAGAGCTTTCATTCGAGGCAGCGTCTGGATCTATCCAGTCCTCCTCGTCCTCCCCTTCGGCGTCTTCGTCATCCCATTCATCCCACGTCGATTCTTGCTGAAGAGTGGCTTCAACACTACTTTCCTGTCCGTTCTGTTCAGCATTGAATGTTTGGTCAAATTCAGCATCTATGATGTTCTTGTGAGCGGAAACCCAAGAAAAGAATCAACAAAATCATACCAGCTTCACGTTCCAACAGCGAAGCAAAGTTGGAATCAGACTCATCAACTTGTGAGAATATTTTCTCCTGGACCGTTTCTGGCTCATGATTACCTGATGTTTGCTCTGCTAATACCTCATCAGGCCAACGTACTGAGCTGTTCGAGGAAGCATACTGACTTTCGATGATTTGCTTCATGGACTCGCTGGTTGCGAGTTCTTCACAACTCGGGTTCGAGTCATCTTGTTTGGCTGAAAATTCGGGAATCAATAACATCAAGGAAGCCAGAACGCATTGACGTACCGGTATCGGTGACCTTGCCAGTGGGCTCGCTCGATTCAGGTTCAAGGACTGCGCGAGTAGGGATTGGGGTGACCGCCGACTTGTCCTCTTCATCCTCGTGCAAATCGAGTAGGATAACCTGGGTTTCGTCCACTGCAGTCGACGTATCTTGCTCTCCTTCTTCGTCATAATGTGGAGGTTCGCCGTACTGAACAGAGGAGGCCCCACCGGCTCGCTCTGGAAGATCCTCACCATATCGCTCATCGTACTCCTCCGGCTGAACGTAATCCAAATATTCAGACTGCTCGCCTCCAAATTCAGATCCATGCCCAGTAACCGTTGCTGCGGCATCAGTGTCTTCTGCTACTGTATCGTGAGCCTGGTCAGCATCCAAACTTTCGGCTTTCGCAGATTCGTCTTCGTCGCCGGCATGGGTACCCTCGTAATCGTCTTCATCCTGGAGAGCACGTGCTGCTTCTTCAGTAACTTCGCGATACTCAGCCGCGGGTTCCTGAGTACCGGACGTATCCTGTGGGTTCTCTTCTGGAGCTTTTTCAGTCGATTCGGCAAGATATGCGGGTTCTTTCACTGGTTCTTCAAGTTCTGTGGTGGGTGCTACATCCGGACCCTCAGAAACGATCGAGGCGTGTGTGGCGGAGTGATTGGTTACTTCCTCTTGTTGAGGAAGATGTCGTTCTTCACCTGTGTCATACTCTTCGTGATGTTCTATTTAAACAACTGTAAGCTATCAGAGAGTAGCGACGAAAGGCACGACAAACCTTCGTCGTGTTCTCCTTCCCCTGTTTCAGCAGCCATGTTCAGCCGCTGAATGCGCTCCTGAAGTGCGTAGTATCGGATGATAAACCGCGGGACATTAGCGCGAAGGAGAAGTCGAAGAGGTCCTACAAAGTTAGATCCATCGTGCAAAATGTTGAGATCATGTAAAGTGATTTCACGTGAATGCACGTTGTCCTGCATAAAGGTTAGAAAATTAGCGTCATTCCAATCAAAGATACTACTAACCTCAGAAACGGCCAACTGGAGATCGTAGGCATCAAGGAAAAGTTCACCTTCGAAGCTATGAGGAACGCGAGAAAGTAAGGCTTCATCCTGGCGTAACGCCTCAAAGACGCTACTCAGAGATTCGTAGTATAACGTAGGCTGATTCTCGAGAAGTAACGAATAAGCTTCCCTGTTGCCGTGGGGCTCCTCTGTGGATTCGCCCTCCACGTCAGGTTGATTGAACAATACAAATTCTGGCTTGGCGAGATCGGCGATGGACAGTAAAACAGCAGGGGGAGGATCGATGTAAACACCATCCGAGATATGGAGGGGATCAACGGCTTCCCCTTCCGTCGCTGGCGCCTGATCTGCGGCTCTTTTATCCTGGATCATAGGACCGTTGTCGTATGCTTCCTCAGCACTTGCAAGGGGTGCTGACTCAGCAGTCGGTGGCTCAGGAGTTTCGTGCTGAGCCTCCCCCGAGTTAGCAGGAGGCTCCTCAGCCACAGGGTGAACGAGGACGCGGTGTTCCGCCTCATCAGCTGCGTCCGCAGGAGCCGGCGTTTCAAACGGCCGCTCGTTGGCACGGGCAGTCTCGCCTAGCTGCTCGTGGGACTCACTGACGGGAAGCGTACTTTCGGCGGGAGCGGCGGTCGGATGGAGCGGCTCCAGAGACACTGCTTCTGAAGAAGCACCTTCCTCTGACGCTAAGGGCTCCACGTGGGGAACGTCAGCCGCTGGGTGGTCAAGGGGAGCGTGGTGCACCTCCGACCCTGGCTCGTCCAGCAACTCGGGGAGAGTGGCGTGCTCTGAAAAGGCTGGCGTCGACGAAGTCGGGCGTTCAGAGTCAATGGGAACGTCAACGGATGGTTGTAAGGGCTCGGGAGCGGGAAGGGGAGAAGGTGCATGTGACGCATCGTAGACCTCAATGTCTAGTAGCTCGTCCCCGTGCGAACGAGGATATTCAGCGGTTTCGTCAGCCATCTCGTATTCTGCATCATCGTCGACGTATTCCTCCATGTCCACCTCTACGCTGGCGTGTTCTCCGTAAGTAGAAACGGAAAGATGGCCATCGTGGTCCATCAGTGCTTCTGCGAAAAATTCTGCGGAACCTGTAATATGCATTGGGACATCAGGATCTGAAGAGAAGTCAAGCATTTGTGCATCGTATGCCTCGATCGACGGGGAGGCCGACATTATGGTTGCAGCGGAGAGATGCACAGAGTCGGGGAACAAGGAAGCTCGGCGTTTGCCATACATTTTATCAAGCCTTAGGGCAAGCCCCAATTGGTCCGTGCAGATCACGTGTTATGACACACCACCAGCTCACCGACGTCGACAGCGACGGCGTTCAAGTTGCAACATGGCTGGTCAAGGTTCCCATGCTGCAGATGTCGAGTTTCTTGTGCGGCGGTCCATGACCAAGGGGTACCAGCTTTTCTCCCTGCTCACCCCGCCAGCCTATGTGGCGTTCGTATTCGCGCGCAAAGGTCGAGCTCAGTTCAGCATAAATCGCTTCCTACGTGCGACTTGGGTTGGAGGAGCAGTCGGTAGGCCTCTTCCCTGCCCACTTGCGCTTTTCGTTTAGGCTAGTTCAGGATGTGCGGCTGGCGGAGGGTTCGAGTATGTCCGCTCCGCTTACTCCAGTGAGATCACCGTCAGAAATAGGCACATTCGTGGTGCCTATGATGTACGTTTTCCTTTCAACCTGTATGCGTCGCACTCAGCTGTTTATTTGTAGACCGCGTCACTGCGAGAGGATGACCATTCCACCGTTGGTGCCTTGCTCTTCGCCGTCCTCACTCCCGCCTTATTTTGGAGGAGGGCAAGTACGATAAACTGTAAGTAGGGTCCGGCTTCCACCAAATACAACAGTTCACATTTGTTTTCAAGTGGTGTTAGGTGGCGCTGGCATTGGTTCTTCCATTGGTGTCCTGACGCACTACGGTCGCACCCTGACGGGAGACCCATCGCCACCAGTCGAAGTTCCTGAAGTCACCATTTCTTCACCATAATGGTGAAGATTTCCCTTTGGCAGTGACACGGCGCGAGTGGCATTGCGGACTCACATGTCAGTCAGATGGGAAACTTGGCAGCCATCATATTTTTACACTACATTGTACATAACTGTGCATTCGACTCACTCCTAGCCACGTCTTTAAATCTCCCATCCACGACTGGATGGATTACAAGTAGATCCTCCTTGTAGGTCTTCTCATGACCATTCTTGCCATCCTCCTCATTCCCTCGTCGCACTTTCTTTCCATCATAGCAATCAACACCACTCATATGCTCTCGTGCGGTGATATTGAAATGATCCTGATAGTGCATGCGAGAGCGTCGTTCTCTATGCTCGATCTCTCGTCCGACGACACCAGCCGTCTCTGAGTGAAGGTGATCTATCTTTTGTTCCTTCTCGCGTAAACGGACCATCTTGTTGACGTAGTGCGCCCCTGTCAACGCAATCGTGAGATGACCACCGCTTCGCTCCGCATACCAATACCCACCGAGTAAGTACTTCCGGACGAGACTGCTCATGAGTTGCCCATCCTCATCGTCGACGAGATATTCGTGGCCGGGGAGAGTCGTGTACCCATCATGCCCGGAAGCCAAGTACTCCCTCGTTACGATCTTGTATGTCCGCCCGTTCTTCTCCCTCTTGATCAACTCACCGTCCACGAGGACAGGGGTTCCCGAACCACGACTCTGGCCCGAGCTTTCTGACGGTGTGCCTGATGCCTCCTGTAAGAGACAAACTCCAAGCACACGTTGACCAGGCGGGCGACGAGAATCCCAAGACACGCGAAAGCCAGATATGACAGGGAATCGTCTAAAAAGTACCAGTCAGTTGGAATCAGCCAGGACATGGAGTGTCCCCTTACCCTTCTTGTGCTGGGTATTTGGACAAGCCTTCCTCGAGCGCATCCCACAGGGATTCCCCGTCTAGCTCAAGTACAACTGTGGGGTCATCAAAGGGTAATATCTCCAGGATATTTCCCAGGGTAATCACCCCTTCAAGGCAATTTCAATGAATGGATAGTCGCTCTCTAAAGTTTCATACCTGCGGGATAGACCGAGTCTCCTCGCAGCGTCCCGGCGGAGATGAGGACCCCATCAGAGCCGCTGCCACATTTCGTACACAACGCATCGTCATATGCATGCCTCAAGACGTCTGCGAACCAATTCCCTGCGGCCATCTGCACGGGGGAGGAGGATATATGTTATCCAGACTGGCTGAATAAATTTGCATACCTCGTCTGTACGCAACAAATGCGATCGCAAGTCTAGTTCTACATCTGTGATGCATACAGGTTCTTTCAACGACTGGGATACCGACGACAGTACGTCATGAAGAATTTTCTGCAGCTTCTCCGACGACGGCATACCAGGTCGGATTTGATGGCGTTTACCTGGACACCAGCGGGTTTAGCCACTCAACCTCCCCAGACGAGAGTAAGCAACTTGAACGCTTACCATGGATAGCTTTAATCTTCTTCTTTCTAACGCTACCTGGGGGGGTATCTTCTAGCTCTAGTGTAAGCTCACTCAGTTCTCTAAAATCTGTGCCGCTCTTAACCACCAGTATATCGCCGTTGTCCTCTTGGGACCCAATGCTTGGTATCGAAACGTCGTATCCCTCCCAAGCAGTTACACCTTTCGATACGAAGTAGAGGTGGTCGTGACCACCCAAGATGATGTCTACACCGTGTTCGCCAGCTATGGGACGGGCTTTTTGAGCAGAGGGAGACAAAGCTAGTAAATCCTTAGCTAGCTTGATGTCCTATGGCGATGAGAGTGAGCATATAGTTTCGCTGGACGAGTTACGATGTTACATTTGGGACTCTACAAACCATATCAGCGACACCTTCAAGTGCACGAGTAGAACCCCCTACCGGGCGTGAGTCAACGCGATAACAATGTCACATTGATGCTCCCCGCGCAACCGCTGTGACATTTCTCTACCGGTCTTTGCCATGTCCTTGAACATGAAGTTGGGTGGCCATGCTGGTACCGTGGTAATCCAGTCTCTGTCAAACAATGTCTTAGGGAATGCAATCCCAGTGTTACGGTACACTGACTCTTCAACGAGACCGATGATGCCGACTCTGACGCCTGACCGTTCTAGCACTTTGAAGAGGTGTAGATGTTCCGGAACATTATTGGTATTCTCATCGATGATATTGCTCAGAAGCCAGGGCTCACGATCAGGTGAGACAGCTTGCGTGACATTCTGTTATAGAACCGACTTACAAACTTTGTGTCATCGACCAACCTTGAGAGATGAGGGTATCCTACGGAGCATACTACTCAGCATAGTGCATCGAGCGAACTGAACGGATCCAAACCGAAATCAAAATCGTGATTGCCTTTCAGCAAACCTCGTTAGCACAGTAGTAGTGAGTCCCTGCGATAATGCACGAACCCGTCAACGCGACATCTGGCGCAAGCTCGTTCATCACTGGAACCTATGCCAAGCATCAACCCATAAAGCGCAAGTGCGTGAAAGGGTCTCACCTCACCATGTGGCTTCCTCGGGTCACCGTACTCTCGACTGATGGCGAAAACAAGTCGCCAGAGAATAGTAAGAGGCCATCGCGTGCGCCATCTGATCTGCGTCCCCAGTTGCCTCGAATGTCGTCCAAGAGAGCAGCGAACTGGGTGACATCGATCGTGTCGCCGTTCGGGAAGATCTTCTGAGGCGTGACGCGGTACGCGTCGTTCCAGTGTACGATCGATAGTCGTGACATGGTTAGGACGTAAAATCCAGTGAAGGGGGTCGCTCTACTTATCTCAGGCTGTCGCTGGGTATGCCGGATAACCGGGCCCTTTGGATCCGGTTACGAGTAGTACGGCATAGGACATAATCGAACACAAGATCTGACCCATCTCGGGGACTACCGTAGCGTAAAGGAACCCCTCGTCTACAGATATGATATATAATCGATAACCCGATAACCATCAAACGTGGTCTCAACTTGACCAGTCGCCCATCCTCCCACCATGATTCCCGCAAAACGTGTCACCACACACTGCGAACATCATGCAACTCAAACCAAGCGCACAAAGACATGCAAGGACAATCAGGGGATGGACGCCATTGTCAGCGTGAAATCGGAGGACGTGACAGAGTCTAGTATCTATGATGGCATAGTGCTTAAAAATCGCAGCGCGCTGTCTCCAAAGGATCTCCCCCCGGAGTGTCTGCATGGCTTTCGCATGGCGTTTAAGCCAGCCATCAGGGATTTCGTCGGGACGCTTGGTCCATGGGAGTCCCCTGCTGACACAGACATAGTCCGTATCTGGAACCGCTGTTTTCCAAGGCACCGGCTTGAGGCCTCAAAAAACCTTTTCACAACCGTTTCCAAGTTGGTATGTGATCGGATCAATTGCTACCATGAAGCCACTCATGATCGAGCCTTTTGACAGGTAGAGGACACTCTTCAATACTGGCGTCACGACATGGCGGTGACAGCGGTCCAATGTCTAAACATGCATCTCAAGTCTTCGTTTAATAAACAGCATGAACGGGTAGCACGTGCGACTTGGCTCCTTGGTGACGATGAGAAGGATCGAAAGCGTCCGTTCTATTACAAGAAATATGGGAACGGCGTCAAACCATCAGTGAGCTTCATATCTGATAAGATATCCAATTCTAACCATGGCATGTTGCAGGGGATTTTCCAATCCCAGGTCATCGCAACGACACTTGCAACCCATTTGTCATCTATTTCTTATCTTCCCGAGGAATCTCGATTGCCAGACTACCCCATTGGTGCACTTGCACTGAGTATCCTCGCAGTATGTCTTCTTCTTTGAAGCTCGTCATATTTTTCGTTTGCTGAAGCATCCAACCAGGTCAAACGTGCTTTGACGTGGGCTAAGACTGGCGTTGAACCCATTCCTAACACACCCGAAGGCAATTTTTCGAGGGCCAATTGGGGCGACCACTACAAGCCTGAAAATGGACGATACGTGGTCGTAAAGTCGGCGAGCAATATCGTCAGTGTCATAGGAAAGCTACAGAAGCGTCAATGGAAACAAATTCTCGCAGAGGCACGCAAGTTCGCTACGGAGAGGAACAAGCCAACTGTTCCAATGGCCCTCCTTGGAGAGGAGACGGAGGACCAATCGGATTTCGAACTTGAAGATTGGGATGATGGCGAGTAGTTTCTCCTGCACGCAGATTTGGACAGACAACATTCGATATGTACTGCTAGTATTCAATTCCGGTGGAAACGACAAGTGATAGTGGTATCAGAGCAGTGTATTCATGGTGGTTTGAAATGGACGGACGAGTTAGTTGATTGACACTAGCCCCGTAACAATAGTAAGTAGATACAATGCACCCAATTGGCGCGATGACAACGCTACCTAAACAATCTCCGTTATCACAACGATCTTCGTGACATCTTGCAGACCACGTACCAGAAAAAAAGTAGAGCGGGAGAGGTAACGAAGGCTCGATCTCGCAATCACCGGGTACGGGACGCGAGTAAAACGGTAGCCGTTGCAACCCCTGCAACGAATGCCAGCGTTGGCAGAACAGACCCCTCAAACGAAGATAAAGTGCTAGCGGTACGCTTGCCGCGTTTGCGGATCCCCCCGACAGCCTCGGGATGTGGTATCGCATTCTTCTCCCAACCGTCATCTAGTAACCTCATCATCATCTCCTCGTTCAGCGTCGCAAGTTCTTCCATTTCCCAAGATGTGCAGACGTCCACCATCCACTTCATTCGGCGTTTGCTCACTTGACCTCCGACACCTGGAGCCCTCTCTCTGAGCCTCGCCCGTAACTCTCCCACTTTTTGGATCGCTTTTCCCGCCTGTTGCGGGAGACTGCGCTCGATCCGTTTCTTAATGAGGTTCGCTAGCTTGGGGCTCTGTCCGTTGGTAGATATCATTATCTGTAGCGGTCCATCGCGAATCTGAGAGCCAAAGTAGAAATCGCATGATTCTGGAATGTCAGCGACGTTGACCGGGATTTTGCGCTCCCTGCAGAGAGAGCAGATCACGCGAGACTGAGCGACGTCGTCGATGGCGGAGAGCACCATGTCGACACCGACGAGGTCTTGAGCGCCGGCGAAAACGCGGTCGTGGTAGGTTATCTGATGAGGGCCATCGATGAATTTTTTGGCGAGGGAATGCAAGCCAGTGCTAGGACAGATGACGGAGACCCGCGCATCAGCAGCGAGCACAGACTCGATGCGACCTGATGCGACATCGCCCCCGCCAACGATGAGAACGTGCTTGGATTTGAGTTGCCAGGCTATGAGGAGGGAGCCACCGCCTACTGTGGGCGAGTCGGTGGACATTTTTAAGCTAGGTCGACATGACGATGGACGAGTGAGAACGAGAACGCGTATGTGAGAAGATCAATGTGGCTCACTCCGGGTCGTGTGGGGGACTGCGGTCTCTGTGAAGAGAAAAGGAGCGTGACCATGGTGATGCTTATTATTTGTAGTAGAAAATGCGCCTTGTTCTGTTATCTCTCCCACTCGTCCTGACTCCTCACCTTCCCCACTTCTCCCCCCGTCCTTCACTTGCCGTCGTTCGTTTCAAGTCGGGCCTGAAACACTGGTATCTGGCCGACTGGGTTGATTATCAGTAACCATCAGTACTGATAGTAATCATTAGTATACAGCCTCGTAAGCGAGATCACTTTACCGCGCGGTATTATAAGTTGTGAGCATTTGACCCGCTGTCACTTGTCATACCTCGGCTCACTGTCCTCGACCTTTCCGCTCGTTCACTACTTTGCTGCAGGCCAGCACATTTGACGTTGATCGTCACACTCTAGCCGGACTAGTATCGCCGTTCTCTGGAAGAGCATCGTCTCGAAACATTGAACCGACACAACACCTGCCGTTCGCTTCCAAAAATCAAGATGGTGTCCAAACGTCTCATGCTTGCCTGGTCTTTCTTCGACACCTGCCTCCTGGCTGCAGGACTCGTGACTCTCGTTCTCTCGTTTGTCTGGCGCCAGCCCAACCTGCTTCTCAACCTCACTTTTAACACCTTTGACCTCACTGGTAAGGCATTTTCTCGGCATCTTTGGACCAAACCACACAGTAATATCCCTGCAGGTGGAACCGTTTTGGGGATCATCTTCCTGGCAACTTTTGTCAGTTCACTCCTTCTCGTCGCCATGCGCGGAAGATGGCCCCTTGTCATGCTCAACTGGCTGCTCCTCGTCAATGGCATCGCGATTCTCATCGTCGGGACATATATTTGGGTTTACACGCTCCATGAGCGCAATAACTATCACCAAGTATTTGGCATGCAGAGCAATGCCACCAAGATTGCCGTTCAAGATATGGTACGCATCTGCAATGGGGTCAATGTTGACGTTCATCTGACACCTAGCATCACCAGCTTATGTGCTGCGGTTACTTTAATGCCACAGATGAAGTCGCATATGGTGGTACTTTTTGTCCCAATGCAACTGCGGCCATGACAGCGAAGAGCTTCTGCGTCACCCCGATCACCAAGTTTGCGGACATGATGTTGAACGATGTATTCACGTAAGCACATCTTGACTGGTCGAGCAACGTCTTCCTGATCGACTCTAGTACGACATATGGATTCATGGCGATCGTCATTGGTCTCTTCTTGGCAAACATGTGTGTCATTAAGAGGGTAAGTGATATTTATTTGTTGTATCGACGGGTGTTGACGCACAACAGCGTCAAGAGGAAGAGCGTTTCGAGAGAATCGACGCCAAGAGGGGTGGGCAAGGCTTCGTATGAAGAGATCCCCGTACGCAATTTGTTTCCTGTGATCGATTGTTTTCTTTTGTCGTTCCTTTTCGAGCGGTGTGATCCGCAAAGCGCTAGACGTGATTTACTTTCGAACTTTTATTCACTTGGTCAAATGGTTGTATTTGCTAGGTTTTTATTCATCGTATTGGGTGTGATTTCTACTGTACTCATCCAAGTTGATTACAATAAAACTTGTTGACAGGGCAAACGTTCCCCATGTTAAACTTTTAAGCAGCACTGCAATCACTGGAAGCCTTTGTTGTCCACGGAGGCAACCGCTATCAAGGTACAGAAGCAACCTAATCCGCCGAAATAAGCTTGCTACCCACCACATACCATATCACTCCCTTTACCGACTTGATGGTGGGAATGTATAGTAGCACGCAGATCGCCTTCTCCTGGGAAGCCAAACATGATGCATGATGGTTGAGACAGGACCAGGATCAAACTCTGCCTCCTTGATGGGTTCGGAATCTTGCCATCGACCGGGAACGTACTGAATGCGTTGGCATGACGTATTTTTATATCTGCCAGTGACCATCGATTGGGTGCGGTTGATAAAGGCAAGGGGACTCGTTACCCGCGGAGAAGACAAGGTGATCCGCTAGCGGTCAGCTTCTCAGCGTCGTTCACTGGCACCGGCCCGGACCACTAACATAGCCCAAATACGGTCAGAACATCTTTTGATTCCAAAGCATTGCATAGAGGCGCTGCCCGGATGGGTCGGGTCATTTTGATGTTGACCCTAAGCGAGGTTGACCATCTGTATTCCATCCGCGGACCGCAAGAAATATGGGTCTTGTGTGTAGTGGAGGGCATTGCCATCTCTGAATCGACCGCGCGGTGTATGTATGCGGATGTTCCCAAGGGATGCGCGGGGGATCCTGCTAGAGTAAGTGTTCATGACCGCTTGCATAGAGGGACGCGTCCATTCGTGCATCCGTTTGACCAGCGACTATTGCGGCTGGCACGCAGCTGGCTCACTTTTTGTTCTTGGTCAGTGATAAAAAAAACAAGAATGTGCCACTGGCAAGGCTATCCAGGCGTCGACAGAGCTTAGATCCTAATCAAATTGACTTGTGAAAGCTGCCGAATAGCGCTACTAATAGGACCTTGATGCGAAACGCTCGCAAGAAGAAAACACCAGTCACCTTGACAGAAAGACACCACCCGTCCGCAAACAGTAGCAGCAAGCCCCACACGACGAGGACGTTGATCAGACGTTTCCATGTTCTACTCAAGCGGCAAAGACAGCTCCAGAAGAATGCGTCTAGTGCATCCAATGCAAAGGAATTGCAGGACGTGGAGCAGGATATCGACCAACTGGGCGGGTTGGCGGCATATCAACGCATGTCGAACATTGGACAGGGCAAGGACCGGGGTGGTGGAAGCGAAAGAGTCTTGATCAAGTGGCTCATTGGTATGGGCTTGTCCGACAAGGGGCCTCTGAGGTATACACACCGTCTCTCAGTGTGCCGCACTTTGACACGTCCTCTAGCTTATTGGAAGTTGGCGCGCTGAAACCGGACAACTACGCGTCG
>JBBPJQ010000510.1:0-22358 GCA_038088795.1 Boletus rex-veris
CTTCGTAGTTCTCTTATTGTACATTTTAATCTGGTAATCGGATATTTTCGCCACTGATTTTTGACTGAAAATGAGTTCCTAAGTCTTTTAATTTCAGTGGAAAAATACCATGAAATTCAGAGTGCATCGATGCCGGTTCAGTGGATTTTTTTCCAGTGATTTTCACATCAGTATCCTTTGATCCCCCAGTCAATACACTCTGAATTCGCCACTGAAATTCACAGATTTTACTTCCTACAGTGGTGGGGAGCCGTGACCGAACCGGTGACGTGACACCCGCGGGAAGCCGGGTACTGTTTAGGCTTCCCGCGAGTGTCACCGGTAATAGCGGTGCGCTTTTTGTGATCACGAGGCGATCACTCAACCAACGCTGGGGCAATCCGCCGAGCATATCGGGCCTTATCTAGCTCGGTAGGGTGGTATATTACCCGGCTTCTCGCGAGTGTCACCGGTAGTGGCACTCATTGTGAATGCGGTGTCAGGGATTGGCATTATCGCTCGGAGAACTCATTGTTCACGGAATCGGTGAGTCTCTCGCATTCTTTGAGTGAAAGCAGGACATCATAAGAAATGTATCTGCCAGTGATTGCTACATGTCAGTGTTCGTGTCTGGAATATCGCTCTGTCTGACCCGAGCCAGCCTCTTTGTGTCGATCCATCAAAACAAAAGGTTGACCATGCCAATTTCCAAGGCACCTTGAGCGAAACAATCACCTCGTTTGCTCTATTCGTGCGGGGGTATATTTAGAGAGACCTGAGAAAGACAGGAAGTTTTCATTGGATGTGCCCGTCATCGAACGCATCCTCGCTTCCATTCATCCTGTCACGGACATCACGCAACGATCTCGTGTTCCCGTCGGAATGACAGTCAGCTGGACACAGCCCAGTGTCCTTGTGTTTGTGGACGACATTACCAGTTCTATCGTATAGGAGCATCCACGAGGTATAAAGGCAGGTGCGTTATGCTCTGTCCGTCAGCAACTTGCTCTTCCATCTCTCAATCTCGCAATAAGTCGAACTCGCTCAATGTCCAAAGACACCAGCACTCTCGTCTTGAGAAATTGTTTGTGTCCCCGTCTCATCAGACCTCGTCGTCGTGCTAAAAGTCACACTAGATCCCGACGACGATGCCCGAGAGCATCCAGAGAAGTATTCAAAAGCACTGTCCTTCGTATGCTTAGTTCCTGCTACACCCATAATGGCACTGATGCGTCGTGCAGTCCCCTGACATCATACCACTCTACGGTGTCAAAGCTGACCAGAGCGCGCTCGTTCATCCCACGTCCTGGCGCGGCTTCACCGGTATGCCGATCGTCGGGGGCGATGTAAACAATGTCTACATCCGGGGCTATGGCTCCGGCGGGCCCTACGCCGCCACCTTGAGGGTCGTTCCAAGCGAGCTGATCTTATGGCCGCAAGTGTGGTCCGACGTGCAACCTGTTCCATCCGGCATGGTAGAGATTCCAGGTGGAGAGAGCACTGGTCCATGTAGGCGTCTTATACCCATTCACCTGGGAGTAGATTACCGTTAATCTAAATGGACCACAGACGCTTCCAGCGGACCGCTGTCGTTCCGTCCACCTCACACCACGGGAAATGCATACTCCTTGATTGCCCACGTCTTCAAACATGACGCTGCCGCCGGCCACGAACCGATGCCGTTGTTCGACCCCAAGCACCTCCGTGCGGACGACTTTACCTCTTTTCTCTCCCAGGATAAAAGCTTCACTTTCTATAATGTAAAATATCTTGTTTTCTTTTCTGCAGGGAGAGGGAGTCATCTAACTATGCCGTAGGTGATTGTTGCAGACCCTACTTCGAAGCACGTTTCAGCGAATACTCGACTCCGCATGTACAGTGAATCGCCCATACCACTGCCATTGCCAGTCAAGTTCTACATCGGCGTAAGCCTTGTGTGCTCTTGTACGTACGATCATCCTGACTTCAGTTTACATAGTGGCACGAAGGCGCACCGGTCCCTGCCGGGTTGGAAGTGTCCCTGGTTGATGACCGCGGAAAGATATGTATACCGCGTACCCGATTGTTGTCATCTGGAGCACACGCGGAGGTTGCGCTCGAGCCTTCTTACGACGGAATGTTGACGCTCAACATATTCTCTACCGCGGAAAGTGCACACTTTGAGCCATACTCTGGCCTGTGTCTCCAGGTTTTCAAGATCGGCGGGGTCTTGGGTTCAGAGGTGCCAGAGGCTGCCGCCACGCACTGGAACCCATTTGGCCAACCTCAATTATTATTATTGGGTTCCCTGAACGTCATTTTTGATCCGGCTTCGACGCGTAATCTCCGCCTTGCTAGTCCCTCTGCCACGCAGCTACGGGAGTCCAAGAACTGCCCTGTTGACGATGGTTGTCACTGCATTGTGAAACCCAAGGACTGTGCACCCATCCCCACCACAAACCCAGCAGCTACAGGCTGGTGGTTCCGATCTCTCATGAACGACACGAACAACTTCCCTCGAGGGCAGTACGGGTATAGTCCTGGTGCGGATCTCCTTCGCTCCCTGCATGCTCGTTCATTGTTGACCACATGACAGACATTCAGCCGATCGGCACGGACCTGAACGCACCAGGAGTGTGGAGCGCTCTCCAGAACCCGAGCGTCGACTACGCTAGCGAGAACAATGTCTCGCTCGTCGAAAACAAGAACAATTACATTTTCGTGCGCGGACACAGCACCATCACGGATATTGATGTCGAAACCAGGATCTTTGCGATCCTTGGAAATCCGATACTCCACCCGTCCCAATGGTTAAAGGAAACCATGTCTGGCCAGGTCGTGGGTGGCGGCGGGTCGATCGACCAGCAAAGCATCTCTGTCCCAGACTCTAATCAGTTCTACGTGGTCAACAGACCGTTGGACATCTACAACCCAAAAAACCCACACCCGCATCAGGCCGGCGGCCCACTATGGATGGGCCTTCCGCACTACTGCCTCGTTGCGGAAGTACGTCAGAAGCGCAAGTGCTCGTCGATGTGGCCCGGTTGGCCAAGCGACCAAACAGAAGACTTTACGACCTGTTCGTGTTTTCATTTCGAATCCCTCGTATTAGCTTAATGCTCACTCCATGCAGTGCAAGACTTCGCGAACTGGTGTGCGGCCTGCCCGCTCGTGTGTGTCCGGAACATCAACTGGGTACCCTGCGATCGCAAGCCTGGAGAGGAGTGCTTGACGTTGTGCTGCGGAACTTTCCTTACCATTCCCGAATGCTCGTTCACCTCCACCTTCTGGACCATCATCATCGAGTGCGACAGTCCGATCATCCCTCCTGGATGCAAATGTTTGTCGTTTAGGCACGAGAGTCTTCTGTCATCGAGACTGACACACTTCTTGTCCTCCAGGGACCTTGATCTGCGGAGACAATGTGATGTTCCCCAACGGCGTGTGCTTCGAGGTCGGGTTTGTTTATGTTTCTCTCTCCGCGTTAATACTCACTCGTTTGATCAGAACCTCCCGATCTGTACTCAGTCCCCTGCGGTATGTAGAAAATCCTTGAAGTGTATGTTTACGAGTGGCTGACGATCCGACCAGTATGCGGGTTGCCACTTTGTTGGCGTGAAGCCGGGTCCTACGTACCTCACCCTGAATGTCACCTGGTGCGACGACAACGGCAAGTACCCGCCACCCAGCGTCAAGTTCAGGCTCGCCACCACCGAGGTCACCATGTTATCGTAAGTGTCATTTCTCTCCGCTGCAGCTGTTCCGACCACCGCGTTCCACTGTAGGCCGCTCATTCACGCCGCCGAGCAACCTGTGGTAGGGAGCGACAAATGGCCGTTCTACGTTGGGACCCACTACCCTTACCTCGGGGGCAAACCCACTGGCAACCCGTCCCCGCTTCCCACGTTCCAGAAGGCTGGACTGAACACCTGGCCTTACCCGGATTCTCCGGAATACGTTCTCGGGCAGGTCGCACTTGCTGTGAAGAAAGACTGAACCTCTCCGTTCTCCGTCAAATGTCGCCTCTCTTTAACCTACCTCACAACACGAAAAACAAAACACAAAAGAAGGAAAAATGATCAAAGACAACAAAAAAACTATATGCTTACTTCCTCTTGTTCTCAGTCTGCCGTCTGCTAGCCCAGTTGTTGTAAAATAGTCGTATCCCCCAAATTACTGAGCCTTTTGTGTTGTAGATGACTTTGCTACGAGTCCGAATTGTTCCACTCGATGCTATTCTGTTCGACAAGAGTGGAAACGAGCTGGTCCCTTTTTTGTCGGCGGGAAAACGGTGCAGCTTCCTTGAGCGAGCTGATATCGACCTTGGCAACATCTCATTGTCACACGGATAATCACGTTGGGATCGACCCACTCGGAAATGCACGTGCTGGTTTACGGCTTATGAGTCCTCGCTCTCTTACTTGCCTGTAAGAGATGCGACATTAATCTTGGCACCCATTCTCATGTCGCCCAGGAATTGAGACTGGTGGCCAGGAGAGTTCTCCCGGATGTTCAACCTTTTGGGGACGTCTGATCCAGGGTCGCCATATACAGTAGCAAGTTGGTCACGAGGGGCACTGAACGTATGTTATTCCGTTCAACCAAGTTACAAAGGAACTAGTCTTTCTTGTCCGCAGTCACTCAACTGGTGAGCACCAATTCATCATTACGCACTTTCTGTTATTCGATTGCAGTCCAGCGGTCGACTTGCCAGATGTCGTGAAGCCGCCAGATGGGACTATCAAGGTGTTGTTCCGCCCTATCCCAGCGCCGCGTCCGTACCAGGCGATATCGACGACCATGCTCATGGATTGGAAAGACCTGCGTGCTCCAACACCATTGCGCAAAAGTCTGGTTGGAGTCTGATGTTCCGGAAGCCAGAGCTCGACAGCACTCGTCATCTGATACTGCCCTTGAGGCGCATTGGGGTTCGGCCAGGCGAAGCTTCCAGCTGGGGAGTGATGGTCGCGGGACATCAATTACTACCGTGGAGTTGAACGCAAAGCCTTCCGGGTTCTTGCGGTCCTCTTTCCAGGTGTGGAACGATGGCATGGACTGGAAGCTACGAGGAACGTATTCAATAAATGAACGGTGGATCCCGCACAAGTCCATGAACAAAGAAACGGTGGGGAACTGTGCTCAAGTTAAACGCATCAGTCGCATCGTAGTTGTATCGCTCTAGCCGGTGTTATGACTGTTGTTCTGGAAGAAAAACATACCAGTCGATATAGAATGTATCTTGTTGTTCCAGTCTCAAACCTCAATGCAAAGGGTCAAAGTCAAAACACAATGCGTAGTGGAGTGGTCAGCATAGGGCACTTGCAGGCACGTATTCAGCTTTAACCCCGAAAAAAAAGCAAGCGGAGGGATCGAGTGTTGCGAGCGGAAGACGGCAAAGAAATGGCAAGAATGGTTCGAAGGGTTTGTTTCAGAGAGAATGACGCCATGCAAACAACCCTGGGACAGGTAGACGATGCCAATTCGTCTACCTGTCAGTGGCAACAAACCAAGAACGTTGCCGTCCTGCATGGATATGGCATCATGCATCACCCGACCTTGTTCAGACAATGTGTGCCATTCGCCAGTGACATATTCGCACTCATGATGATGCCCTCGACCTCGTTCCCACAAGCCCATTGCACGTTCCTAAAGTGTCTGTTAACACTCAGCTGTCTAACATCGGGTTCGACAGACTCAAGAAGAAAAGAGTCAATGGAATAGAGAGTATCTGAGAAGATAAGCTCAGACCAATCGAGGATGCCAAGATCACCGTCTGTCGTTACATCTGACGATTGATAGATGCCACCTCCCCACATACGAAGCTAGGTTGACCATATGAACTTCGACTCATCAGACGATTACACTAGGATCGCACGTACCATGTTCTGGCTGCTTTGCACGGCACTCTCCAAGATCCAACGGATAATATCTAGATCGATGCCAGCGCAAGTAGATCAGATGGGATGATATTTATCCCCTTGTTATAAATCGTCTTCCCGTCAATTTCAAAGTACCATTTATCGCCCGATACGCTATGAACCAACCTTCTCCTCGTAGTATCTCGTAATAAGCAATTTGCACCAATTAGATGGCGTGGAACATAGAAGTGATCCTCTGCGCCGTAGGTTCGTCGCTATCTGCTGTCCCATGCCTACTTCCCAAGGTGTCTGGCACGATCGTCAAGTTGTACAACTTGGGCGTGCCGAAATTTAATAGATCGACAGTGTCACGGTTGGGTTGGCGTATGACTTGACGGAGCAATTTCGAAACGTGAAGTTGGCGACCCAGTTTATATTGGCCGATAAGGGAAACGTTTTGGTCATACTTGAAAGTGTCGGCCGAGGTTTCATCCAAACAATCGCATTGGGATGCAGAGGTACGTGGGGTCGCCAGGCGATCCAAACAAAGTGACAGATTCAGATGATCTGACGAGATACCCAACCTTATACACGCGGCTGGGAAGAAACACAGCCTAGAAAAGCCATCAGTTCAGTCATGATTAGGTGGTACCCGGCTTATTGTCATCGGTCTTGCGAATCCATTGACGGACATTAGGGTACTCATACTGGGCGGAAATTGAGATATGCATGTGATATGAGCCATCACATACTGTAAGGCACTTGGTGGTCACGTTTGCAGGAATACTTCCGCATCCGGTCTTGCATGTCGTAGGTATAGCTTTGGAACTGGTTGACTGTGTGGCTAGCAAAGGTCTGGGCATATCAATTAGTCTCAATGAGGCATGTCATCAAAAGACTCAGTACCACAAACTATATTCGCAATTGTATTAATGCCGGAGAACAGGGGGAGTGTCCTGGCTGGTCCAGCGATTTCTCCGAGTTGCGCGAATGGGGTTAAGTCAGCCAATGACACTCACGACCTTCGTTCCGTGTATCCTGTATTCGGATTAGCGTCAGGTACTATCTTCAATCACTCTCAGTCTCATCATTAATATCCAAAGGAGGGGTCACTGATTACACCTGTCTTGAAAAGGTAAATGTGAGCCTGCGAGGGTAGAGAGCCTGGGACAGGAATAGAACCGTTCTCGTTTAGGAGCGTCCAATTCAAATTAGAACGATTGAAGACCTGAGCGCGAGCCGAGAATGGCAAGCAGCATGACAAGATAAGCTGCTTGGCTGTACGGCGCATCACGACAATAATGTACCCTCCCTCCATTAGGAATCTATGAAGAGGTGTAGCGCCCTACCTTTTATGAGTGCGATGAACGGACATCGTGGAGGAAGCGGTTATGAAACCCCTACTCCTTCTTTGAGTAGCTATGGGACGCAGATAAGACTGCAGCGTGTAAGAGTCCGTTGTTTCGAAGTCAAGACATCTGGGAACATACTGACCCAAGACTCAGGTATCGGGCGACGCCGGCACTCTGCGGGCCCGCCATCATCATCTGACCAAAAGTAAGGTGCAGATCCTTTTCAGGTAGAGAACACGGCTCTAACTTGAAGGTCCCTGGCGGGACGAAGCTGTGTTCTGAAGCTCTGACGACTCGTCAATCTCCATCTTTAAGGTAAGCGTTCATTACGTCCTCCAATTGAGACCGTTGTGGGGGACTCACGTTAGTGGGTGTTTGAACGTTTAGGGTTGATTGATAGGATACATACCACGTTCATTTGGTTGGTACACCGTGTCAAGCCGTCCGAGAGTCCGAGACGTCCGAACTAAAAGCCATCGGGTGGGACCGGGGGAAGAAATTGTGTCGGCGGGCCGGAGAGCAAAACCGGGCCGCTCCGCGCCTACGATGACTTCAGCGTTGCTCATTCAGTACCACGCAAAAAGGTCGCGATATTCTACCCTTCCTTTGCTTTAGATCTTCCTAGGGCCCTGAGACACGCTGAGCCCCCTCTTCTCACTACACACTCGAGAGTGACCAACAACCTTGATTGAAAATAATATCAAATAAAGTACACCAAACTGGAATTTCATTCTGCCATTCCCACATGACATCCTAAAGTTTGAGTGCGGCCGGAACGATCTCAACCCAGTACCTGTAAATGGCACCATGAGTGAATCACCATCCTAAGCATGATCACGCCAACGTTTACCCATCGGGATCCAGGAGGAACGCAATGTGCTTCATCTTTCCATCCGTGAGACGCTTCTTGAAAGGTACGCCAAGCTTCTCAAAACGTGCACACGCCGCCTCGATGTTATCGACTGTGATGGCGATATGTCCAAAGCCCCTGCCAGGGTCCGCGTTACCACTCGCATACCCCTGGAAGCTGGAATCGGACTCGGTCCCGTGGTTGTGCGTGAGCTCAAGAACACCTAAGTTACAATGTATGAGCATTGGTGACATTACGATGTGCGTATGCGCGGCATCGCGAAGAGAGCATATGCATACCTTCGCGATTGAATCTGGCCTTTGCCTGCTCCTCATTGGGAAGCTTGCTGGTGCCATCGTGGTCATATCCAAGAAAGTACAGAGTAAAATCGCCCAGATTCTGCTCTGAGGTGAAATAGAGTTTGCTAACCACATTAGCCGTGCGAAGGACAGACACCCACTATCAAGGAGGTCCATGCCAAGAGTCTAGAGGATATCGCATTTAGAAGGACCCTGGAATACGACCTCGGAGGTACTCACATCCATGTAGAATGGCAAGGACACTTTCGGGTCCCTGATACGAATCATGGTGTGGTTAAACTACAGAATCGCCGATACTCCTGTGAACTCGCTGCGATCGTGACGATCTTTCCGCTCACCTTGAAGCTGGCGGTCTCAGCTGTGCGCGGCATGTTGGCCAGTGGTGCTGTGATACGAAGACTGGTGCGTTGCGGGAAGAGTGCAAGGATTCCGCTCCTGAGAGTGCCTGAGAGAAACCACCAAACCAGCTCGTCTCTCAGAGCCTCATGACGTAGGCTATTTATGGCCCGGGCCGGCCTCGAGCGCCGCAGTTCCTTCCTCCACCGACACCAGAAACCTTCTTAACCAAACGCTTGCCAGCCCTGCAGGATGAGCAGATTTGGTTGCAGCCACTCCCACTAAGGTGGGTAGCCCCACTCAGCCTACTGGCAAGGCGGGCACTATATATGATAGTGGCGTATGCCTGTTAATGAAACGTAGATATGTTGGTTACAGGCCTAGGCTTCTTTCATAGTAATTTACTCTGTCCCTCGAGGATGAATGGTACAAGTCTCGCCATTCGCTACGAACGCTGGCCAAAAGTCCTGGCCAGAAGTCAATCCTGAGCATATCAATGGAGTCATGGCCTTTCTGCTCCATCATCGTACGCAGGTGTACATTTTGGGATTGTCAGCTGGGCTAAATGCATCCTTTAGACTAGGAGAATAGGAAAAGGAGTAAGCACCGCGCTTCAAATCCCACTCCAGTTCGACCCCTGGTCTAAACCGACAAGGTGAAATACTACACCGATAGTTTGTGTTCAAGTCAGCAGGTGCTGAAATCATACAGAGCTCGCAGCCTGGTCCGAACGACTCATACGCATGGGAATTTATTTGCCATACGGAAGCTCTCATGACGTCTATGCGCTCAAGGCGATGGGAACAGTTGAAATATTGAAGGAAAGCCAATATCGGCCCTCTCCAACAACACACACTCGCTCACAGTGTGTATGTAGCTGGCAATGCCTATATCGAACAACAGAAAACATCCGGGTCGACTTTGTCAGCCTACTATAGCCTAAGCCTTGGGCCCGTTTGAGGTAGTGTTCCGAGTCAGCATTACGGCAAGACGCGGATCGTACATTTAATCTCCGCATCAAAACGCGTTTAACTTACACAGAGCGTTGGCACGTGACCGCATATACTCTTGCCTGCGGACCTCGATGTCTTTGTTCAGCTTGCCCTCGCCGCCAACCCTCCCGTTCAAATTGAGGCGAAAGAGCTCATCGGCCTCTACGAGCACTTCTATAGACACCCATTTGCATAGTTTTGGTGACACTGCTCCATGTTCGTCTTCTTCCCCATCGTTGCGTATACCTTTGCGCTTCATAGGACGGAAAGGATGCACGGAATGGAAAGCTGACGATTACTTTTATGAATAGATGGGGTCTTATATGATCAGCAAGATAATTTCGAGCATGCTATTCCCTGGTCGTGTCATACACGCCAACCTCCCTCTATGCATCAGCCCCTCCCTTCCTTGATGTCAAAATTTGCGGTACACGCGCACCGAAGCGACGCCCCGGCATCACCGCTCTCTCATACTTCCCCAATAACATACTTTTATCCACAAGGGGACAGTGCAATTGCAGATGACTACGAGGAGTACGATCTCGAAAGCATGGATATCCATATACGTGAAACCTACTTCGCAACATCTGCCGAACGTGGACGCTGGTTGAGCAGCCCGATCGTGTCACGCATACGGTCTCAAGCGATACCACCTATGCGTGGGCACTCCTCGCCTGTCAGGACACTGGCAGACGCGTCCCCTCTAAGGGAACGCTCACGCAGGCACAAAATAAGCCGCTCTGTTGATGAACAGATCTCGACCTCATCGTCAGAAGATCGCGATGAGGACTTGCGCTGCTCATCCCCACTTCCGCCGTCGTCTCCCCTCACATCGCCGGTGTCTAATCATTCCTTTCTAAGTGATGATTGCGGGGGTGATTCAATTGTCGATCCTCATTCAAATGTACGAATTCCTTCAGCTTTAACACCATGCCTTCTTACTTAACTTGACTCTCCGCATATAGTCAAATGATTGCCATTCCCTTATCGGAACTCCAGAGCTGAGCATCTCGTCGACCACTTGCACATCACCTGTCGAACCCACCCGCGTACCAACTCCACATGAAGTACCTGCCACCATTCCCACATATTCCCCCCGCCACTCAGCTAGTCCTATCATTTCTCGCCCAACGAGTCCCTGCTCGCCCAAGCCTAGTGAGCTCCACGTAAATGCATTAGGTGCCACCAATTTTGAGCCGGACGCCATTCTTTCGCCCTTATCTCAATTTGAGTTGGACCTCCCAGAAGCAGAGCCTCCGAAGTTGCCCCTATCAGACACAGTGAATAAGCCTTACCCTATGCACCATGCAGTCAGTCATGGCGTTACTGTAGACGCCGCTCGGAGTCAAGATGGACCTGGACCACCATCCATGCAATTTCTGTCGATGAGCCCGAGCCGTGAGCATGTCGACGTCTCGCTGAATACGGCTGGCGGGTCAAGCTCCAAGAAGGAAACGAAGAAGAGTAGGGAATCTGCCAGTGGCAAGCGGGAAGCAGGACGGACGCGGAAACGTACTGTCGTCCAGTCTGGGATTCCATCCTCTGACGCGGAGAAAAGGAGAGGAACAAAGAGTCGCTTACCCAATCATTCGGGGCCTCCAAACAAGAAAGTCAAGTTGTCGCCCTGCGGAGATGACTGTGAGGGTCGCGGAGCAAAATCTCTTCGGACGCGCGGCGGAGCATCTAAAATTAGGCGAGTTTCGCGATCACCCTCGCGCCCGGCTGTTGAGGACTGCAACTCGGAATCTGCATGTCCACACGATAGGAAGACATCAAAACCTGGTGGTACCCAGCTACAGCGACCTGCACGACGCCTTTCGACGACACCACTTTCAATGGATGCGGGAGTTGACGGGGAGTTCCATGCATCGTTGACAGGCATGCTAATTGAAGTGCTTGCCACTTCACGAGCAACATCTTTGGATGCGTCAGCCCTGTATCTTGTTCTCACGCATGCACATCCTTATCTCGCGGCCGAGCGATCAAAGGGAAAGCTCTTGACGGACATTGCCGCGGTGTTGGAAGCTGGGCGGATGCGATGTGGGATGTTCGAGAAGGTGGATGGCAGCGGTGAAGGGTCACGCCATAAGGCGCTCGACAGCCGATGGTTTTATGTCCCAGAACGAGACGAAGATCGAGAGCGGGCGACGTTGATTAGCGCTATCATGCCACGGCAGAAGAGAAACGAGACGAAGAAGTACAAGCAATATTATTACCGGCCGCTGGACAAGATATCCAGATGGGATCCGGAAGACGCACCATAGTTTGCTAATCTTATTTCTTCTCCTTATCGACGGTAGCCAGTAGTGCAGTGTACGTGTATCGAGGCAACTTTAATACGTGGTACACGATGTACATTACGTCGTTTTGTTTCCGTGGAATTTTTCACGCTTTGACGCGAGTTTGTTGTGTCGTTGACTGTCGCTTTGTTCTTGTGCGAAGGTCAAAGCGTTTATTACTCTTATAAATACACCACTCAAACTCACAACGCCACCATCCACCACCTTTACTCACAGCACTACTCATCAACTTTTCTTCCCCATGCAGACACTCCAAGACTCGATGAACACCGACGATATCGTAGAAGAGCAGACCCAGCAAGCCACCCAGTCCACTCAATACTCTGGCTCCCAGTCAACCGGGGACGCCAACGGCCACCTCTGGGGATTCCTCCAACCGTGCAGCACCCTGCTGAAACGCATCGATTTCTTCAAAATCCAGCCCACCGTCAGCATTGGACGACACAACGACCAGAACGAGATTATACTCCCCGGGGTCAGAGTAAGTGCGTACAGTTCCCTTTGCCGATCATCGTTACGCGTTTTTCCGCGCAGAATTGACGCGTTTCTTGCAGGCAATCGCCACTGTCGTATCGTGTGGGATGGCAAGGAAGACGACAAGTCCGCTGTGATCGTGGCAGACTATTCTTCAAACGGTACCTTTGTAGGCTTTCACGCGTCTCCTTTTCCGGTGACGCGTGCCATTTACGACTCGCTTTCTTTTCAGATCAATGGCATCAAGATTGGCAAGGACAAGACCGCGATCCTCAAAGAGGGTAATGAAATTGCCTTTGGGACCGCCACACCCCAACCTGGAAGTGTCGAGGATTACCGTATGTTGCTGTTTATACCTCTCTCGCGTACGCTCGACCGCTAATCTTCTGCTGGCTTAGGCTTCATCTATAGGCACACCGCTGGCGGCCCAGCTCAGGGTGGCGTACACGCATTCTATGATATCAGCCATGAACTTGGCAAAGGCTCGTTTGCCACCGTCATGAAGGCAATCTCGCGTGCTACAGGCCAATGGTTTGCCATCAAAATGATTCATGAGAGCAAGGTCCGGCGCGTAACTGCAAACGATAACAAGTCGGATAATGACAAGGCAGAGACCGCATTTATGCGCGAGATTGCGATCCTCGAGGACCTGGACCATCCGAACATTTGCAAACTAAAGGAAGTGTTTAGAGACCACGGCAACATTGGTAAGGTCTCTTTCAACCGTTGTCAGGAACCTACCTCATCGAGGCTCCTTTAGATCTCGTCCTCGAGTTTGTCGATGGAGGTGATCTTCTGGATCATATCCTGAAGACGAGTGGTATTGGTAGGTTTTGGTTTGGCTTCCCAAATTTGCCAAGGTTCTGAGCCATGGCGTGTAGACGAAGAGATGACCATCCACATTACGAGACAAATTTGCAGCGCCCTTGCGGTATGGTTCTATTGGTCAACTTGGTTGCCGTGCCTGATCTCCCGTGCAGTATATTCATGGAAAAGGCATCGCTCACCGAGACTTGAAACCAGAGGTCTGGTCAATATCCTAGATAGTCTTGGTTCTTCACTCACATACCCTGTTCGTTTAGAACGTGCTCCTGACTTCCGACCACCCACCGAACGTAAAGGTTGCGGACTTTGGTCTCGCCAAAGTTGTCGACAGCTATACATTCCTCAAGGTTCGTTGCATGGTTTGCTCTGCGCTGAGTCAACTTAACCTCCGTCCAATAGACTATGTGTGGTACCCCCAGCTATCTCGCTCCGGAAGTTGTCACGCAATCGGATCAGCACCCAGGTTATAGCCACTTAGTGGATAGCTGGAGCCTCGGCGTTATCGTGTTTTCCATGTAAGTGGCGGCCTTTGTTCGCATCGAACGCCGTTGAATTTTTGGCCCAACAGGTTGACAAGTGCGAGCCCCTTCATCGAGGACGAAGGCCAACGTGATATGAAGGTCCGTATCGCACAACGCACCATCGACTGGAGTTCCCTCGACAATATTCATATATCTGAGCTTGGTGAGTGGAAGTAGTTGCTTGATGCCCATCGACTCTGATCGTCTTTATCAACGTAGGGAGAGATTTCATTCGTCGTCTTCTTGAGTACGATCCTCGTTGTCGCCTGTCTCTTTCTGAGGCTCGCCATCATCCCTGGCTCAACCAGTCAGGCCCTGCCGCTACCGGAGCCAACAGTCCCCGAGAAACTCGCCAATCGTTTTCCTCACTCGCGTCCTTTCCCGACTCGTCCCTAACGTCTATCGCGGACGATGAAGATGAAGCCATGGCCGATCCCACCCGCATCAGTGAACCTTCCATGAGTGCCGGCCTCCAGCAACTTCAGCTTGACCAATCCCCGCAGCGAAACGGCGGACGAGCACCCATCCAACGTCGCAGCCAGGTGATTGCCAATGCTGCTGAGAACAATATTGATCTCCCTGAACCATCTTGGCAAATGCTCGATACGGCAGGTGCGGCCCCTGCTCGTGCTGGTAAGCGTAAGCTGAACGAGCACGATCCGCAGGCCCCCAGTGCCATAATGGAGGACGAGGAGAACATCATGCCGCACAATGGAGGCACGCGGAAGAGGGGAAAGCAGACTGCGTCGAGCGACGCGCAAGATTCGGCGACGGGTGGTGACGCGCCTGCGCCACCCAAGCGAGGTGGGATTGCTGGGAGAGGGCGTGGACGTGGACGCGGTGCTACACAACTCAAGACGCGACTACAAGAAGCGGCTGCTGGGATGGTTGTGGAGGAAGATCACATGGACGATGAAACTGAACCCCCTAGGCCCCGACGATCTTCCCGTACATCACCTAACAAGGGTCGCAGGGCTTAACGGATCAGATAAGCCACGACAACAAACAGAAAATTAGTCCGCGCCGCAATGCTGCTTTCAAGGCTCACTTTCTTATCCGAATCCATCCCTCTCCCGTCCATCTTTCCGAATCTTACTCAAGTATAGTATCTAAGTTACCCGGCTCTGTATCTTCTTGCTTTCCGCATAGTATTGATCCCACACCCAATGGTCCTATATCTCCCCGCTCACATTCTTTAGATTACGCATGTCGTTACGATCCGCCTTCGTTTTACCATAATGTAACTATCGAATATATAAGACTTATCATATGTGCCTCGCATCACTACAGCTTGCTTTGATACGCCACACGCAGCAGCCATTTCTCCATCGAGTCGCTCCGATGGAGTCGGTGACGCATTAGATTGATCTCCCAACAATACAATCACTGAGGTATTCAGGGGAGGTAATGCATACATGTGGACAACCCACAGACAATCCTCACTCCCAAAGGACAGGACATCTAGTATGTGCCTCGCATCACTAGTACAGCTTGCGTGATACGCCACGCGCAGTGGCCATTTCTCCATCGAGTCGCTCCGATGGAGTCGGTGATGCATTAGATTGATCTCTCAACAATACAATCGCCACGATTCACGAGGTATTCAGGGGAGAGGTAATACACACACATGTGGACAACCCACAGCCAATCAAAGTCTCAAACGTTCGTCGTTGGAACGTCCAAACGAGCGTGGACAATCTGATAAGGCACCTCATTCCCAAAGGACAGGACATCTAGTTGGACACCGATGATGTGTCATTGATGATACAGCGCTGAGAGCCCTTCCATCACACTGAGATCAAAGCGGGGGGCCAAGACATCCTAGAGAACAGTGGAGTGACTTGCACGAGTGAAAGATGCGATGCGGGATACATAGCTATAGTAGCCGCCAGATCGATCTCCACGTCGGCACGGCCCATGCGACAACGCGCAAGCGTCATCCCCTCATCACCATCCCCCGTCCCCGCCTTACCTCCTAGATCAACGGGCACGATGCCCTCCAAATGGGCCGAGGTGGGGGGTGTGACGTTGAACTTTTTCTCGTCACTGCCAGTGGCAACCCTACCCTTTTCCCCGCTACCCGCTACTGTCAGCAAACCAAGCTTCAAGTGTTCGGGTGCGTTTTGACGGTGGCGAAGAACGTCGTGGATGCGATGCCAGTAGCAAATGGATCGATATCGATATTGTTGTTGTTGTTGTTATCCATCAACGTGGAGGCGTCAAGGTATGCGCGTCCAATGCCCCAACGTTCACGCCGTCGGGATGCTTCCAAGTCGATATGGAGCGGCTGTCCCGAGGATGCCGACGATGGAAAGTTATCGTGCCCTGGCGTCTTGAGCGAACGACTATCGGGTTGTGCCGCGAACAAGGCACCCGTGTACTGGGCTGTATCTGTGTCTGCGTGGCACAGACTATGCATACGTAAACCCCTCATGACGCTGAGAAAATCCGCAAGTACACGACCGACCTTTGTCCACACGCGAACCACAAGCTCAGGCTACCGCCGGCGTCGTTCTCGGGGAAGCATGATCATGGGTGCGAGCATGTTCATATGCAGGGCTGATGCCTGAGCGCTGATTTGAACCTCACTCATACACGCACACATGTCTGATGGGCCCTAGTATAGTATCCACATGCAAAGGGGGGTCATGCGTATGCGTGATTTGGGGATCTGGTGAGACATGGACCTGAACACATCCCGTTGCCTTCCGCGGACATCCGCGAGTGGTTCGGTGAAAAATGAGCACGCCGGAACGAGCGCAGGTGAATTCATCACCAAGTACAGTATACGATGCATGGTGGACACGTCAGTGCCTCCCGCGGACATGTCCACCGAGCGACGGGGGCGGGACAGATCTGTACGTCTTTCCAGAAAAAGACAAAGAGAGACACCAAAAAAAACGTGTTTGCCCGATTCAAAGGTGCCCGATCGACACAGACAGTGTACTAGCCCATGTATGTGAGCTAGCGTCGAACTGGGAACACCGACACACGGTGGGCGTCTTCGGTTCCTAGACCCGGTGATCAGCTCGTCGTACAACGCGAATGAATCATAGTTTCGACTTGGCTGCTGGGCACACACACGTCCCCACGGGTCCCCAAGAGCAAGCGCGAGTGTGTGGGGTATGACCGTGAAAGGATAGATGCTTGTCGTTGTGCGACCCGATCGACAGTGACGACCGTGGAATCGAGGTCACAGACTCAAGGGACCGTTACGTGTCCAATCGCGCTGCGCACTTGCCATGTTTCTTCCCAACAGCACGTCCCACACAACCATGCGTGTGCCATCATTGAGCATCAGAAAGGGAAAAAAAAAAAAAAAAAAAAAGGAACACCTAGGCGATAACTGACTTGTCCGCGCATCAACGCGTCACGCGCCTTGTTGTCAGGACCCGTCGACGCGTTTACAGGGACCTTGAAACGACGTCAGCATGGCAAGGAAAGCGCGTTCCCACTGTGCTCTGGCTAGACCTCGACCCGTGACGTCGGCCACTGTCCATCGACCAGCGCCAACAGCCGTCGCCGATACCAGAAAACGACGCCCGAGTGAAACCATGCCAAGATGGTGAGAATACATGTCCAAGTATGCGCCACGAAGCGAGGTGATCCATGTGCACCTTCCACGTAGTGCGATCGCTCAGATCAGATCCCGCGGAGCGTCCAACGTTCAAGTTTGTTTTAAACTACTCTCCCATCTCCATCTCTCTCTTTTTTAATCTCTAAATGAAGAGAACGAGCGGACCGATGACATGGGCCCATTCGGGAAGAACATTCATCATCTACATTGGCGGCACATGGACCGTTCGCGCTCATCGTACTAAGCCCCAATCGAATACCCAGGCAAAGACAATTGAACGTGAGCAGATGTGGCCCTTTTTTGTTTCAAAACGCCAAGTCTGAGACCTGAACACGATTAAATTAAAACAACCCAACGTGGAGACCCGGCTGTGCATCAGCGAGAGCCTGAGCGCTGAGCGCTCCCTTGGTTTAGGAGGTCAGATTCGATTGCCACCGTGTCCTATCATCATTGGTGTTGGTTACGATAAGGGAGATCCATCTGAGACATCAAAGGCATAGCGCTTCAGCTCCCCCGTTTGAACGAGGCTGCGCACGCGTTGTCCAGAGTCACCCAAGCTGGGACAGAGCGGCCACATCGCCTGTCCACAGAATCGTGATCCCTACATCACATCAAGAGGTCCCATCTCTCAATTGTGGGGTCACGGGGTCAACAGCCAGTGCCAGTTCACACGGTGAGCTGTACGTTTGGAATTTGATTTGACTTTCATGAGCTTCCGAGCCGCCGTACACTCAATTTGGAGAATTAACCTTTCCGAAAGTAAGGAGTAGCCAGCTTGTTGCATAGCATACGAACATAAACGGTCAGCGAGGCGTGTGTACCGTACATCATATGTGATGACCATGACAATGCGTAATAAGATGGCTAGTGATAACAGTTGGATGGCAACGACCCATGAGAGACAACCAAGATACATCATGATGGACCCTTTGATAATGAAATTACTATCTTGAAAAAGAAGCAACAGGTATTTCTATGTGCGTCAACAACGGCAAAAGAAAAGCGGGGAACCGAATAGTTGATGGATAAGATGTCAATTGCGTGAGAAGAAAGACCAAAGCACACAACAGAAAGCATAACGAAATAATACAAGATGGGTCCTGAGCAAGCATGAAGGGCGTACGGAGTTGTCCGAGAATCGCACGGATAAACGTAACGAGTGGGATTTCTCGACGTGGCGCCTAGGAGCTTTTGTCCACAGATCGTTTCCGGTTAGCCTTGACGAGGTTGACTCTGGGCCTGTCTGGACCGATCTCAGGGGTTGCGGAGGAGATTCGAGGAATCAGCGACCGGCGCTTTCGCATTCCCCGTCGAGACTCCAATGGATATTCACACTTCAGATGCCGTCGGGCACATTGACTGAAAAAGTGACAGATATGTAAGCATATATTCAGGCAAAAACGATCGAGTCACGGAGATCGGCGAGAAGATGAGGTGATTGCAGGGAGATAACTAGGTGGTTGAGAAAATATAGGACAAATATCGAATCCGGTATACGCATGGAACCGGCAGACGAGTTTGTGCACGAGTGGCACAGTACCGGAAGCGCAATTCAAATGGGACGATACGGAAGTGCCACTCACTTGCAAGTCTTGTCCTTGCTGCCGGGTTCCGGTGGACCGCACGCAATCTTCCGTCCTCGACAGAACAGACACGCAAGGGCAGGCTTCTTATCCAGGGTCCGCTTTGTGTGGGTTGGAGACATGTGAAGAGAAGACCGTGGGGACGGAGACCGTGAATGGCGACGATGGGAGCGAGTGGATGACGACGAAGGATACGGTTGAGAGAGGGACCGCGAAAGAGACACTGGAGAAAAAAGGTCGGTGAGCATGTGTGATTGACTAGGAACTATAAGAGTGTGCGCACGGGCCGAATTGTCCTCCCACTCATCCCGACCATTGCTCATGTGAAATGAGGCATCGTGGATGAATGGTGATGCTAGGATCACACTATCTTGCGTGGCTTGTGGCGACTGGGAAGCCTGAAAATATGGTGGGGACATGGAGCTGGCAGGAGGGGGATAGGGCAAGGAATCCATAGGCGGTTCATCATACATGGGAATCATGGGCTTTTGATCGTCCGCGTATGACTCTGATGGTGACATGACACTATCATCATCCTGGTCAGGTAGGGTGTACAGGTGACAGGCGATAGCTGACAAGGCTGGGTTAGAGTACGTCGTCACAGCCTGGATAAGATGAGATAGTGCGGGACAATCAGTATCGTGTGGCGCACCTCGATAGGCTCCTGTTTGACGCGTCGCCAATCATAGTTGGGTGTGGCCGACTGGGGCGCGGACGGAGTACTTCTGGAGGGGACCTCGCCGAGGGGGTTGAGTAGGGTATATGATTTGGTGGAGAAGGCAGGAGGATAGTGAAAATGAAGGCCATTGTTCTGGAGTGGCTCGCAGCAAGGGTCGGCAGTCGGGTACGCGCCATGAACGACGAAATTGGCATCAACCTCGTCTGGTGACGGGATGAGGACCGGCTGACCATATACCCGGTAGAATTGAAGATCAGACTCGTCCAGCGACGCAAAGTAGGAGCCAGACTGGAGTTCCTCGAAGGAAAAGGAACGCTGTACTCGGACCTAAGTGGCGCGCCGTGGCGCATGTTCGGAAGCGTATCAGAGAAGGTGAGTAACGCCACGCACCTGGACGTCGAACTTTGCCTCGTGTGCAGAGTAGTGGGGAGGGTACTCCGTGATGGGGGATTGTGAGGGCTGACTGACAATGAGAGAGCGTTGTGAGCGCTGCGTGGGATAGTTGTAATGAAGATAGGAAAGGGAGGTCGAGGGGTAATCCATTAGAGGGGATTGACGGCAGGGGGGGGGGGAAGGGATATGAGATGCGAAACAGAGCGAGGGACTTTATAACTTTGTCTGACCTTGTAAAAAGAAAAAAAAAAAAAAGGGTTCACAGGCCGGTTACTTGTAGGTTTGGAGACTAGCTGAGTATGGAACCCACGCCTTTGGCAGGTGCGATGGGTCAGAAGACAGGCCCGGACGAGATCATGCACATTTACAGCAAACTCCATTCGTAAGTTGTCGTAACATGCTGCCGTAACGAGCACCCACCGCCATTTTGGACCAAAACCTGAGATTCGTGTTTTCATTCGCTGGGAAGCTGCGACCGCGTCAGTACATGATATCAATGAAATTACCCGTCGCTGGGACATGTCGAGGACCTCGGGAAAGAAAAAAAAAGATTCGTCCAGCCGAACCGGTACATATTGCTGCGGCCAATGCTGTCGCAAAAAGTGTACTTGCTCGCATGAGACGCAACACAAATTGTGTCACCACCTACCCAATCCGAGCCGACCAGAATGGCAAGTGACGTGAATTCGCCAAACCTTGACCTGAACGCTTCACCAAACTCAGGCTCCAGATCGCGAGATAACGATCTTGTTTGCCCCAGTGCCTACGCAGCATCCATTGTCGTCGCACGAGGCCGAGTCGCGACAATCCAAGACGCCGACTGTAGCATTATGCTCGCTTCCTCCATCACGAAGACGTATCACTACTCCCCGTTCTTCTCTGCGTCTCAATCCCCCGCTTTTGCCAAGTCGGAACAACTTCCAGATGCGAATGCAGGGATGGGAAAGGGTCTGCCTTCCAATTACAGAGGACATGTGTCTGCCTGCGGTTCGCATAGCTACTGCAAATTGCGTCCGCTACGCTCTTGCGCTATGAGAGAAGTCCCTTGATCGAGACGTCCCGTCCCCTCTTTTTTTTTTTTCTCTCCTTTTTTTTAGGTGTGTGTGTGTGTGTGTGCCTTACACCGAAAAAATATCCCGTTGTTTGATGCTTGTTTGGGGGTGGCCCAACTTTGCCAGCGCTCGATCTTGGGCGGGTCGAATACATGCCACCGAGCAAGTCGCCTCCGCAGCCCAACAGCCCGACCGACCAGAACGCGGAGTACGCTCTGAGCTGCAATCGGCGTCGCTTAAACGACACCCATCATGCGTGAATATTGTGTCAACTGCCTCATTACACCCCACGGCTCGGTTCAGGTTTTTTCCTATCCCTGGGCGCTTGCCCGCATCATCCTCGCACGTCAACCCAACTTTGAGTGACAAGCTTTTGATACGAACAGCCCGCCATATGTGAACATGTGGGCATGATTTTCCAGTCTGGGATACCTTTCCATCATCGAGCGGAAGTCCGCAGGGTTGATTGGAAACGCCACAGATACCGCAAGAATTATTTATGTAACCCTGTTCTACATGCTCCGCGGGCGAGATGGACAGTGACACCATATCAATGTCCTTGTCCCAATACCTGCCATTCCACCGGGGCTTTTCCTGCACCTTACGAGACCGCATCCAGGGCCTCTGGCATCTCAAACCCCGTCGTCCGTGCTGCTTCGCCATACGTGAGCAACCCAACATAGGGCATCACGTTGTACTTGAGAGAGAATTCGGCAGGAGACACGTTCCTAAGTAACCAATGATATCAGTCAGCGACTCGTCACATTCTTTTCTTGCGATAAGGACGTGATCAGATCAGCACGCGGTAACCTCCCTCTTCTCGTCGATTAGGAATACATGCATCGGGAACTTACTTGAACGACTGCGATAGTTCCCGGAACTTGTACTTGTTCCTGGATGACTGCATAATATTTGCATCTTCCTTTCTGCGCACGATGCGATCCCAGAGGACCACAGAGTTGTTCACCTAGAAAGAAGTAATGTGATGAGCATCACAGCCAAAATGCTAAGCCGGAACAGCGGAGGCTTTTGTATCCACCCGGCATTTATGACTCACTCCTTGGCCATTCGTGTACTCAGCCTCAAGGTACACAAACAGCTGCTTTGTGTTCCAGTTGAAAAGGGGCCGAAGGTCTGCATGGCGATGACGAAGATGGGATCGGATGTGGTAAATTATTGAGAATTGAATGGAGCATATTTGCGAAGCCCGACGAAATGAAAACACAACGATTAACACGCGGTGGTTGTCACAATGGAAGCAAAACACTTGCCAGCTGTGATGTTGAAC
>JBBPJQ010000511.1:0-22338 GCA_038088795.1 Boletus rex-veris
GTCGAGACTCATCGTGCGTGTACTTGTCATCGGGAGCGAGACCCTCGACGACGAGCTTACGACCGTGATAGATCAGGGAAGGGACATATATCTCCGTTTCGCGCGACTTGCATTGTTCAGTAAGAGTCCATTCAAAGGTAAACTCCCCGGTATTCATCTCGTAATCGAACCTGGACGGTATCCCCGCAGTCTTCGTTGGGTATGGGCGCACGACGGATGGCAATATACGACCTCCATTGTCGAGTGTGAAAGAATCTTGGCCAAGGTTTAAGAGCGAGGGCGGAAGAGCACGACGACGACTGAACCACGAAAAGTTCTCGCCGTTCCAATCATCGCCGTGAGTGTCTGTGTTGTCAGGATTATAATTCCACAACCTAATTTTCTGTAAGATCGCAAAATGGTTCCAGGATAATTCAGGCTACATACGTGAAGCTGGCAAGGGACCGCTCAAGCGCAGTCATCATGGCATCCATCATCCGGTATTGCCAAATCCAATTTTCCGTCTGAAGTGCTTCCTTGTCGCTAGGCACGATGAGATCAGCTAACAAGAACATCCAAAAAAACGCACTTCATGTCCATGGGTATTCCACACTCGCCGATGAGAATAGGCATCTCGCCTAGTACTTTGTGACCAACGTTAATTATGTTTCGTATCTGCAGAGAGTAGTTGTCCCGAGCACCCTTCTGACCCCAATAAAACGCCTTCAGGGGAAACATCCCCTGCAGGACGCATGAGCATAGTGCTCGTAAATGGATGAGCATGGAAATCTCACTCGTGACAATCCCTGCACATTTACAGTGAAGTCCCCAAATGCCTTCGTGAAAAGTGCATTCAGGTCGTACCTAGAGACAAGTGAATCTCAGCCCATGACGTCCAATATAAAACATCCTCACCAATGCGGCGCGAAAACCATATTGGGAACTTGGTTTTCTTTCGACCATGTTAGTGGACACAACTGTACGGGCAACTCAGAGATCTTTGAAGCATACGATGCAAGAGCAAACCATTATACCTCGTTAGGAATCGGCTCCACGAAGAGCATTTTCTCTTTCGGGACGACGCTGTGTACACGCTCCGCCCAGCGCTTCAAGAACGGATAGTAGAAGTCCGTGTACCAATCAACCTATGAATGATCGTGAGACATTCCGTACCAAACAGAAACCTGAAAAAAGCCATACCTTTCGACCGCTAACGGGATGTTTTGTGAAGTAATGCTCGCGCAGAACGACGCCTTCATTCTTAACCTTGTCCCATCCCCAGACACCATGCATCTCCCAGACACATTTACCCTGTGTGGGGCCATCAAGTCTCCATGCCGAACGTTTTTCAGAGTTCAGCACACTATGGGAGGTTAAACGAGTGGGCATAGGAAATGATCGTGTCCAATGAGAAATCAGAGTAGGATATCCAGAACCCAACATAAATGACTGGAATGCAGAAGCTGGAGAAACACATTAGTCTACTTCCTAGGGTTCAAACACACCTACTCACGAATGTGAGACAGGTGTAAGTCCGTGTTGTAATCAAACTTATGGAGAGAAGGGAGGTTTATATATCCTCTATGCGGTTCGTTCATGATCTGCCAGCGGTCAATATCCCAATCCAATTGCAAAGATCATGTCGTTACCTCAAATCCAAGCACCCCTTCCAAGCCACCTAGCGTTTCAGCGACTATCGCATACATGTCAAGAAAAGCATCCTGAAGGTATTGCTGGACAGATTTAACGTCGCCGTTCGTTGCTGTAACCTTGAGCTTCGGTGCGAATGTATCACCTGCCAAGAAGCATGTCCTAGAGAGAATAAAACTGAACAAGAATTGTTGCTTGCAAGGATCATACTTACGCCATAGTAGCAGCAGCAAGTTTTTGGTAGCCACAAGGCCAGATGCCGCGCTCTGCTTCAACATGACCGCCTCCTTTAACGCCCAAGAGCCATGCAGCACCAGACTCTTCCAAGGCGTGCAAGTCAAATCCGATGTTTCCAAGAGTCCACGCAGGAGCACCAGAGCCTCCAGAGTATCTTGACCAGACATCTTGATGAACAACGACGAATGCAGAGAGACCGTATTCCGGGAGTAAGGACAGTAATTTCTTGACATACGTCAGATATTCCACGTCATAAATCCCTCTACGATTGTTCAGTTGGATCAATGACACGTTCTCAACAGCGACTTACGGGCCAGCATGTTCAACAGCTTCCCATGTGACAAGGAAACGAACTAAGAAACTCGGACATTAGGTTTGCAAACCCTGTAGCAGGATGCGACCCACTGAACGATAAACCCCATCTTCTCAAACGGGCAAAGTGCTGAGGCGCCTCTTCGAGAGGAAATGGTCGACCAACAAATGTGACCGAGTGGTGGTTAGCAGGAAACGTGACGTGGTCATGGTCAACCGGGCTACCCATTAGGCAACCTTCAGTAAACTGAGTCCATGACGAATGGGACACGGCATACATTTTGCTGGAACCAGACACGTTGACTCCTCGAAGACTACAGACGCGTCCGTAGGCATCGACAAAATGGCGCCCTCGTCGCTCAATTTTTCCACCGGTACCTGCCGGCGACCAATCATGAGCATATGTTGATCCTGATCCTGGTGAGTAACCGGGTGTATGGGAAGGGTGAACCTGCATCCTCATCAGCGCGAAGAGACTCATAGCATAGGTAATGAGGCGTCACCCGTTCTGTGGTAGGCGTTGGTATAGGGCTTACATCCCCTTGACGCGGATCTTCTAGCAAAACGAAGGATGTTTCCGAGTCCGAATGACACTCCATCTCGGTGCTGGCAATGGTAGACTCGGCATTGTTGAAATTCCGCAATGGACAGCAGTTGTTTGGCAAAGGCGTTGGATCCAAACAACCACATGTCGGCTCTGCCGGGACGATGTACCGCATCATCCCGAATATGCTTCGTACTGTCACCCGGGGCACACTGAACCATTCACTGCTACGTGCTAGACATTTCTCAAGTCTCAAGTTTGATGATACTCAGCTGATTATTCCCGGAAAGACTAGCTTTTCGCATCAATGGCTGCGGGACTCATGCCAATGTCCTTCATGCGTCCATCCTTCCACATTGCAGAAGCTACACAGATCTTCCGACATTCCGGTTGACACCCGGCCTGTTCCAGGTGGTTTAACGACCACGAGCGGCGGTGTTCATATCCGCTGGATCGATGGACATGAATCGTTCTACAAAACTGCATTTCTGGAACGCTACTCCTCTCCATCAGAGCTACGGAGATTTCATCGGGATACGGAACAGATACTTTGGAATGCGTCGTCGATCACCCAAACCCCAGATCTCTATATCCCCTATCAGGAGCTTCTTGAACCTTCACGGCTTCTCGCAGCCATTAACCAACTCACCCAGTATGGCCTGCTCTTCGTCACAGGGGTGCCAAACAAGCAAACCGCCAACGATACCTGTGAACTCCGAACGTTGGCCAATATATTTGGCGAACAACGAACCACGTTTTACGGTGAACTATGGGACGTCAAGAACGTTCGCGACAGCCGTAACATTGCCTACACTAATCTCGATCTCGGCCTCCATATGGATTTACTGTATGTCTATTGCCTATGACCCGATCGTTAAGCACACGCTCAAGCTCTCCAGCAGTTACTTTCAACACCCACCCCGATACCAAATTTTGCATTCCTTGCGCAACCGTGTCATTGGCGGCACTTCGATCTTTGTAGACGCCATTCACGCGGCTTCGTTGCTGCGACAGTCCCATCCAGTAGACTTTGACATCCTAGCGGCGACGCCTGTTCCCTTCCACTATATAAACGACGGACACCACCTGCACTACGAGCATCCAACGATCGAGCTAGATGCGCACGCTTCCCACGACGACTCGTCTACTTCTGAGCTACCCGTCAAGCATATCAATTATTCGCCACCGTTCCAAGCACCCTTCATGAGCTCAACGCCGCCTTCCTTCTACGCGGCCCTTGGCAAATTCGTTGCACTACTAGATGACACGGTTAACTGCATGGAATATACCCTACGCGAGGGGGATGCTGTTCTCTTTGACAACCGGAGAGTGTTGCATGCACGCACGGCTTTCTCGGATGGGCCGCCTGGTGACGAAGAAATACGCGAAGGAGAAACAAATCGTTGGCTCAAAGGATGTTACCTCGAGGCAGACACCATTCTTGACCGTGGCAGGATGTTGAGGGCCAAGTTAGATGAAATTAGTGTATCGTAACTGCACACTTGAGTTGTGTGGTAGGTAGATTTATAACGAAACAAGGCAGAGGCACGTATCACCACCTTCAAAAGTTACCTACCAGATGCAACTGATCTTACAATTTGCTTTTCTCTGCCTTTTTGATGAAAGCAACACCGTTGCCGAGAGCAACCTGTGAAGGGTATTCACGATCAGCTAGTGTATGCACGGTCCACAAGTCCAGCACAAACCTTGCCCGACGTGACGTTCTTGGTTATGAATGTGATTTCGGTCGTCCCATTGGGACCAGGGCCAACCTCCCATGCTTGCGTCTCCAGCTCATCACCAGGCTTGACAGGTGATGTGAAACGAACACCAAACATTTTCAGCGCGCGCGAATCTCCTTTCGTAACCTCCTGGATGAGGCCACGGGCGGCGAACCCAAACGAGGACAAGCCATGTAAGATGACATCGCCAAAGCCCAGCGCCTTGCCCACCATGGGATCTGGATATCACGGCCTGTGAGAACAAACCTCGAGGTGCCTAATCAGCGACAGGTGTACCAATGTGAAGAGGATTGTAGTCTCCGCTAAGACGGTATATGAGTGCTTGCTCCGGAGTTGTCTTATCTCTGATCACCCAATCTGGTTTGCGGTCCTTGGGAATGGACTTTGCATGGGGAGCACTTGCGATCACCTTGGAAAACTTGTCTCCATTTGCTTTGGCACCCAGATAGAATGAAGAGTTCTAGACGGAAGCATAATGGATATAGCGGCGGAGAATGAACGCAAGACACCTACAAAGAGCTTTGCGTATACTGTGCCGTGGGGGTCTACGAGTGATGACTCCCGCTCGATGATGATGCCAGACTCTGAGACATCAGAGTGAGAACGGGGACGAGAATGGCGTGGACTGCTCACTGTTTTCATGGACAGCACAGATTCTACCTGAGAGCTTCCAGCCTGGCCCACTGGCAACCGGCAAGTCCTTCAATACCGCGATACTTTGAGTAGCATGAACCTACCTAATTCAGTTACTTCGGTAAGCAGGTGTGAAGTGGACTTGCATACTTACCACCCTGTCAGACTTGAGCTTTGGGAGCCCAGGAACGGGGTCGGCACTGAGTTTGCTCGCGAAAAGGGACACATCAGTGTCATCGCCTATTCAGGTCTAGACTTTTCGTTCAGACTAAGCCGAAACCACACACCCTTTAATCCGAGCACGACAGGATACGTTGGCAGAGGAGCCCATGCTTTGTCTAGAGATTTGTCGTCGTGGTGTATGTACCAGGGGAAACTGAGTTAACATACCGAGCTCTGGGAGTCGGTCGGTCGGTCAAGGGAACTCGTGCGATGGACTGGACGTAGCTTACCATAGACGAGAGAAAGATCATCCTTCTTTGCGCCCACGCCGAGTGCGTATGTGAGTATATCCTTGCGTGTCCACGAGACCTAGAAGGATTCTTACTTCACATGATGTAGATAGGACGGAGATTGCTTTACGGGTTGGTCAGGAGACTTGTATCCGACGGCTTTACCAAGGTCGTAACTCATTTCCAGATGCTGAGACAAAGTCGAGTGTGGTGGTGTGAAGTGAATATTGAATGCTCGGATGGACCGAATGCCGGAATGTGGGATAAATTTACATAATTAATAAATATTTTCCGCTTGTCATTGAAAAACTTTTTGCCACTCAGTGGCCCAGTGTGGTGAGAACGGAGCCAATGGCGACCTTCTTTACCAAGTCGCCATTCCTCGTGGTGGATATAAGGGGCCTGCCGTTAATGAATTCACCTCGTCCACATCCCACTGAATCCCCCCCCACGTTCATCCCTCAAGTTGCGGGGCATAAGGATATTCCACTCGCGATCACGCGATGCCGGACACCAGCGACCCCAATTTCCAACCACCTTCAATCTACGTTGAGGGTACTTGGTTGTACGGCGCAATCGTTACTGCCATCTGTTATGGCGTCGTTGTCGTTCTCTACGCCATGTGCGCTCGTTCCCTCTGGCATCGTATTCGCTCTCGTGAAGGCACCCTAAAAAAGAATTGGTTTTTCTTCATCTACGTCAACTTCGTCTTTGGATTGAGCACCCTCTATGTCGCTACCAACTCACAGATCACCCAGATGGGGTTCATAAACCATAGGGATTATCCTGGTGGTAAGTCCCGTGCGGACAATCATCAAGCAAATAATAAGCCTTTTTTCCCTTCACTGCAGGTCCCGGCGAATATGAAATAAATACTGCCTCCGCACCTCTGAACTTTGCTTTCGTTGTTTCAAATTGGTGTGCAGATGCACTGATGGTTAGCTTCTTGGGTTTGCCGTCTCACGATGACGAACTCACTCTTCTGCCAGATATGGCGCTGTATTGTAGTATATAGAGACAGCAAGTTTCACCTGATAGTGACCGTGTTCGGATGCTTGATGTTACTCGCATCCGTCGGTAAGTTCCTTTTTTTCCCGTATGTCGACTCGTCGTAACCTTTTGCGTGGCTTGCAGTCACCGGTTCCCTCTGGGTCATCACTGTGTCAACACCTGCGCAAGCCGCGAATGGCTGGATGTCCTTCAGCCTCCTCTTCCCGTATCTCAGCGTTTCCCTCGCCATCAACATCTTCATTTGTATTCTTACAGTCCTCCGTCTACTATACCACCGAGCATGCATCTCAAAGGTCCTGGGTAAAGGATACGGCATGCTTTATGCCAGCTTCGCAACAATGATCGTCGAAAGTGCTGCGGTATACTCGATATGCTCACTGCTGTACCTCGTACCGTACGCCATAAGTAGCCCGTTGGCCAATGCATTCCTGCAAATCTTGGGGGAAGCGCAGGTGACTCCCCTCTAATTCAGTTCCTTCTCTTTGCGGGAATTAATTATTTCGTCTTGAATTCATAGGTCATCGCACCCCTTCTTATCATTTATCGTGTTTCCGAGGGAAAGGCCTGGACGAGAGACATGGCCACTCTTGCGCCTTCAGGTTCCCAAGCCATGCGTAGGCTGTCGACACAACCTACCCCCGTCAACTCACAACCTGGAAGACTGCTCAATGTCCAACTCGGTCTCACCACTGTGCAACACACCGGCCGCGAAGGGTCAATCCATTCCGCGGCTGAGGAAGGAAAGGCATTCAAGGCCGTTTGACATGTAGCCCACCCGCTTTCGCTTGGATGGAAATCTAGACAAAACCAACACCAACCGCAGACTGACGGATACCTGATCACCTCGTCCCGACCCCATTTCTTGCTGCCTAATTATTCCAGTAAAACGCTGTTAGACCCTCTAACAGACGATACACGCTGGCAGAAATTTTCTTGTTTGATACCATCGCATAGATCCCACTACACTCCTTTACCCCATTCCACGGATCGATCTGGTCATACTCACCGCTTGGCATCTTCATATCCCACATGTCGTTCATTTATACCACGGTGACTTCGCTTGCTACGAATATGCTTGTATCCAGATGTACTATCCCACGACTGAAGCGCAACTTTATATTTCGACTGAACTCTATATTTGAGTATCAGTATTCGATGAGGAATCCCGGGCCGATGTCTACGTCGATCCCGCACGAAGTGTCACTGAGGGCATGACCGAGCGTCGCTTAGGTAGTGAGGGAAATATTCTCAACCCGGGACCGCTGCGTTCTCACTGTCGTCGTGAGAGCATCGTTCTAGCGGCCACAAGTTCCAACCAAGGCTTCGAGAAAAAATCTGCTGAGAACCCGCCCGCATCCGAAAAGTGGTATGCCACCAGTTGACTGAGTCTTGAGAGGCACAGGATCTGTCAAATCCAGTGTGTCATCGTGCCAATGTAGTTTGATCGTGCTCCACTGCAGAGGACTGGCATCAGATCCGATGTCTCGTCGAGAGAGACATCTTAATCAGCGGAGCCTGGAGGACAAAACAGGGTGACTCGGGAACCACAACGATTAGATTACATGGGACATCTAAAGCAAAACAGGCTAGCATGGGAAGCGAATCGGGCAACTTGGACTCCAAGTCCCTACCCCCTTGACCTTGTGGAGATGAGCGGTTGATGGGCCAGGCATCCAGGCGACGTAGTGTACACAACAAAACAGTCTCAGAGTTCTACTTTGCTTTCCTCGTTCCTCGTCCTTGTCTAGTGTGTGACGAAACCCCTCCCCTCTTTCTCCTGTGAAACGAACCGCTGATCTATGATGTCTGATGGATATGCTGTAATATCCACCCACCCACGTTCAGACGTGCAGATACAAGCCAGCATCCTTCCTGATCTTCGTCATCGCTACAATAACAGATCAACATCAAATCAAAAGTTCCGCAGTTGTCTTTGCGTGAGAGACTTACCGGCGATGATGGCGCTCCCGACACCACTCCCGTCCTCGGCATGATACGTCACAATGTTACTATCCCCCAGTTTGGTGTGCGGAGGTAGGAAAGCACAAAGTTATAGATCAGAAAGCGATAAGGTGATATTGACGTTCTCACCGGCCCTTGTCTCCGAAGATATCTTGAAGACCTTCATGCACCCTGTCTGCAAAACCAGGATATTTCTATGCAGCGGAAAGCAATTAGTGTCCTTGTCGGGAAAAGAGGAAAGGGAGCAAGAAGTTCACACACATTGTACAGACTACCATCTGCGCCAACGGCGCACCCTTCTTCCAAATACCCCATCTTCTTTACAATCGCTGCGATTCCGCACGAGCTGAGCCGTGCTGCGCGTCGGCCGATCAGCTTGGCAAGGGCTCTAAAGAATTGCCGTTCTGCTAGCGTCGTCTCAATGGCAAAAAAGTGTGTGAATATGCCAATGATCATGAGAAGCTCGTCCGTTGGGTCACTTCCAAGTTATCAGCCAAAGCCGAACCAGTATTGGATGGCGGAATAGCTCTGGCAGAGGCACTCACCTTTCCATCAGAGACAAAAAAGCGGTATCAAAGCAGTATGGTTTCTCCAGCTTGTATGTATTTTGACCGAGGAAAAGGACACCCTCATCGATGAGCTCGCAGAGGACCAATCGAAGAATTTCACCCAGGTATCGCCCCGAGATGAGTTTCTGAATAAACGGAATTTTTGGAATAGCCAAGCAAAGTAAATAAACAATTCTCATTGGTGTAGTACAAAAGAATTGCTGACCTCGAATGCTTGTTCACCGGGCTTGTTTGATGCTTCGTCCACAACGATGTCGTATTTCGTCCGTGGAAGGTGTTCATGCTCAAAAGAGTCAAAAGCACCCTTGAAAAAAGTGGTTCCTCTGAGATCCATGCAGAATAATGCAAGAGCGCGCGACATACCCATTCACAATTAATACCCATATCAGCATCAGGGGGAATGCCCAGGTTCGCGATTTTGGGGATGTCCTTAACGTGCTCCATGTATGCGGCATTACAACCTGTCCCAAAGATGACAGCTATCTTGGTTCTAGGATTGACGTAGTGCGACGCGATGAGTGTGCCGGTAGTGTCATTTATAAGGGCTGTCAACTGTACGGGAAGGTTCTAAAAATCCAGAAGTCATGATTAACATGATTAAGCCAACTGCCTTTTTCAAGGATAGGGAAAACGCACATGTTTTGCAAGAGACTCTTTAAACATCGCAGCAACATCTCTTCCCTCTGTATTGGGTGCGCCGAAGCCTTTCGTCCAACGGATTAGTTCACCATGGTCGATCCGTTCTTGTCTTCACCAAGGGATACAAGATGCAATGACACCGTGTGATGTCAAGTTCCAATTGGTGAAGTTGGTACAACGACAATGGCGATGAGTTGACAACACATCGGGCCAAGTCACGATTAGCACAAAAATTCATCAGACAACATGAACCGTAACACTAGAGCCAGACTCACGAGCACGGATACGAGAACTAACAGACACGCAAGCCGAGTGTCAAAAAGTCAGTTTTTTGACGCGTATTGCCTCACGCATCACATGGGGGTGCACCGCTTACCGTGAATCCTAAAGGTAACACCTGACCCTCCTTCAACATACCCGGACCGTCACCAATGTTTGACTCGACGAACGTCTTCAAGCATTCTGCACAGAAATCAAATAACTTTTGTCCGTCGTCTTGTTTCTGTTCCTCAGCAAGGCGATACTTAGTTTGTGTAAGTTCGAATTTGCCATTGCCTTGCAGGGTAACGAGGCAGACTCGCAGGTTGGTGCCACCTAGCAATGGGTATCACGAAGGGGCGATTACATTGATGCGAAGCAAAACATAATTGGTGATCAGTCACGCATTATTGCAGAATTCGTTGAATATATGCAGGTCGAGTCAACATAGAACGAGAGGATGAACAGACAAGACGTACCGAGGTCTAGGGCCAAATAGTCTCCAGTCTCCTGGCCAGATGGCCACCCGAAGACGAAAGTAGGAATCATAGGCTAGACAATATTCAAATAACACTGATCAGATGCTAGTTCAATCCTCCTCCGGGATGCATATAGAGACGCGAGACAAGTAGACGTATACCAGACGACTGGTAAATCCACGTCAATTAAGCAAACTTTTTATGGCCGACTGATCGGGCGCATTTTAATGATATTTCCATCTCCATTCGGGAGTGAGAAAATATGACAACGAAATAAACACGGAAGGAGGAAAAAGAAGGAGGTAGAGTGGAGGAAGTGCGTACCACAACCTGGTCCAGCTTGGCCAATCCCACATCAAGGGACTCGGTGAATGCTTCAACGATCATGCGCATTCTCTGAGGGGTCAGAGTGAATCTATTCCAGGCCCGACAGCGATTTGTGTGGGACGCGGTTCAGTAGCGAGTTTCCAGGAGGAAACAGAAAGTAAGACTGACAAAGTTTCGTATTTCCTGAGATGGTCTGCCATTGTCCTGAGAACATCCGAAGGGTAACAAAATAAGCATGCGATCACAGCGCGAGCAGCTGGACAGGATCGACCCGGGTGATTATGGGTGACAAGGACGTACTTTTTGGTGGCATGCGGAAGGTCCTCCTCATCTTGTGTGCGAGTATGGATCGCGATCGTCTGACCTGAAGGTAGAACGACGCTACCACTACCGCGACGCGACGCTGGCATGGTTCCTCGACGATGGGACTATAGTGAGATGGTCGTGGGAGGTGTTAGAGACGCGAAACGATTACTTGTGCGGCGTGCGGAGCTTCTCGTTCGGGGTCTCTCTCTCGTGGCTTGACGTGGGAACTACGCGACTTATTAATCCAAACTGACTCTTGGACTCTTTCGTTCGACATGATTGGCCTCAAAGGAACACTGAATGTACGTCCAATATCTTATTGTTGCTGAGCAGCTGCAGTGCCAACATCTTTTTGGAACAGGTGATAGACAATTCTGGCGCTCTCCTCGTTGAGTGTGTCAATGTCTTGAAACAAAAAGTCAACAACGGCTGGGGGTCAGTTGGCGATGAAATCGTCTGCGTCGTCAAACGCGCTCGCCCACTTACTGCCGTGCAGGCTGCTTCTGCGACTGCGCTTAAAGTGCGCCGAGGAGATGTTCGTCGCGCTTTGATCGTGCGCACCAAGAAGGCAGTCAGAAGACCCGACGGGAGGTTTGTCAGATTTGACGACAACGCAGCAGTGCTGTTAAATAACAAGAGAGAGATGTTGGGTACGAGAATAGGTGGGATTGTCAGCGCAGATCTGCGATTGAAGGGATGGGGAAAAATTGTCAGTTTGGCACCGAAGGTACGCATCGGAATTGAGCTCATGCTGGAGAACTAACAGTCGTATTTCCGGGTGCAGGCTCTATAGCTCGTCAGTCCGACTAAGACATATATACCCTAGCTAGTTGGCCATGATATTGCTCCATGCTGCATTTAGACGGAGAGGAGTGGAAATCACAACAGATGTGCAGAACTCATACATCCATAGAGCCGTAGTCGGAGACAGGCGGGTAGTCCGGTGACCGGTGACCGGGCGGTCAAGTCACCAGACTCGCTTGTTGCTGAGATTTATACGGGGACGCATTATCTTCCCAACCCCCCCACATTCAGCAGCACGATGTTTCGATCAGCACCAGTCCGGTCCATTCTGCGCCGAAAAAGTACCTCTATCGTGAACCAGTCCTCTCTGAATCGTCCTTTCACGACCCCGCATTCACGTCTTGCTAGCACCAGCAACACTTTTGCAAATTCCCGAACTGCATCAGGAACCCGAGCTCTTCTGGGTGCTTTGACATGCGTTCTTTTGGGCTACACCATCGGTGCATCAGCTAGTCGGCCATTCCCCTTAGCGGCGTCCACTGAGGATGGTGAACCGACTTATGGAACTCCAGATGACTTCCAAAAAGCCATACAGGCATTGAGGCACGCTTTCAGCGACGAGGGCCACGAACCTGGGGACGTCAGCACTGACCCAGATGACCTCCGTATACACGGATTTTCGGAGAACGATCACCATCCTGGTGTGTACCTATCTTGTCGTCTGTTGGATTCTTCCTTCGAATTGCTCCATTCACTACGCATATGCGGTTTGATTCCACAGGTGCCTTTCACACAGTAGTAGTATATCCAAGAAGCACAGAAGACGTGGTCAAGATCGTCAAAATAGCTACAAAGTGTCGAATGCCAGTGACGCCATTCTCAGGTGGAACAAGCCTCGAAGGAAATTTCCGCGGGGTGAGCACTCTCCTCCTGTGTCTTAGGCTACTCTCGGTGTCCCATTCTTCCCAGGACCCTTTCTCCGGGTCGTCTACACCAACGCATTGTCTATCATACGCTATTTTCCCGTGCCAGCTTTCTCAACCTCACTCTCCCTTTCTACATACGTTCGTTCATGCTGACTTCCGGATAGCATGCAGTTGGTGGTATTTGCGTCGACATGTCCAATATGAACAAAATTCTCGAGATCCATGGTTCGTGTGAGTTGTTCTAAATAGCTGGCACCTGACGGTCACAATCTACTCGTTCATATCACTTCAAACCCTGGACTGGGACTACTGTATTTGCATGAAATGTGCGGAATCTGCATGAGACAGAACAAGACTCAGATATTGTATGTCAACCTGCGGTCGGATGGATGGATATCAACGAAACATTGCAACAGAAAGGTAGCTATATCTCTTATTCTTTTGGTTCCGAAAGTGAAGTCAGCTCATGCTTGTACCTTTTCTTCACCAAAAGGTATCCCTTTGTTCTTTCCTGTGAGTATGGCAGTGCTTCTCCCAATCTCCTCCGCTGGGGATGCCAATGTACACGATATGTCTTAGCTGGATCCTGGCCCGGGAGCGACAATTGGCGGTATGATGAGCACTGGATGCTCCGGAAGTACGTTCTTCTGAGTAAATGTGACAAGAGCTTGACAGTTCTTCTCGAAGCGAATGCTGTGCGGTATGGGACGGCTAAGGGGGAGTGGTTCCTTAATGCTGTATGTTCTCCAATTCTATATAATTTCTGGTAGACATCTATTCCTTTGATAAAGTTTACAATAACTTCAACAGACAGTGGTCCTCCCTTCTGGAGAAGTCATTAAGACACGACAGCGTGCCAGGAAGTCCTCGGCAGGTTTCGACGTAACGAAGTTATTCATTGGAGCAGAGGGTACCTTGGGAATTGTCACCGAAGGTAAGCTCCGTTGTCCCTACAGTCTCTTGCATCCAGCATCCCCATGGTTGTGGTAGCGCTCATGATTATTTTCTGGGACAGTTACGATTCGTCTGGCTCCGGTGTTACCCACGACGGTCGCAGTTGTACCGTTTCCCAACGTCAAGCAGGCGACAGAAGCAGTAATTGATGTGATGAACCGCGGAGTTGGGATTCGTAGGTGCTATTCCTGTTGTCCGCTTGTGACTCGACTAACTCCGTGTGTACTTTATGTCAATGCTTTGCTCTCAGAATGCGTTGAGCTCTGTGACTCCGAATTTATGCGCTCGGCAAATCTTTTCGCTGGTTCTCAACGCGCCTATCCAGAATCCGACTGCCTGTTCTTCAAATTCCAGGGACCTACTCAAGCCTCAATCCAGGAGACAGCCCAGATCGTCAAGGGAATCGTCAAAAAGCATGGCGCCACAGGCTTCGAACTAGCGCGCAATGACAAAGAAGCGAAAGTTCTATGGGCTGCTAGGAAGAATGCACTCTATTCTGGTTTGGCGCTTCTGGAAGGGGCTAGGGGATGGAGCACGGATGTATGGTCAGTCTTTTCCCGCCGTAGCTGCGGTGGAGTTGATGAAATATATCGTTCTACAGTGTCCCAGTCTCAAGGCTCCCTGATCTTGTCTATGAGACGAAACAAGACATCCAGCAACTCGGGCTTGTCACTACCATTGTAGGACATGTCGGTGATGGTCAATATCCCTCTCTCTCTCCCGTTTGTTCTCTCTTATGACAAATCTGATTGGTGGGTAGGCAATTTCCATGCGTTGCTCCTCTTCCGGAACGACGAAGAACTGGCCATAGTGCGAGAAGCCGTACACAGAATGGTCGAACGAGCAATAAAGATGGACGGTACATGTAAGTCTTGTCTTCCGCATGACTGCCACGCTCGTTGGTTCCAGTCGTGCGTCGCTCATGGCCTGCTTTGTCACAACGTAGGCACGGGCGAGCATGGCGTTGGTATTGGCAAACGAGAATACCTCTACTCTGAACTTGGTGAGGGCACTGTAGAGTTGATGCGATCCATCAAGAAGACGGTTGATCCATTGGGACTATTCAATCCTGGAAAGGTTAGTGTTGGTCAGACAGTTGCTGTACAAGTAAGCCGACGATCTAATTCATATACAGCTTTACCCAGACAAGAGCATGAAGAATCAAGCAAAACATTGAATGCAAGAGCTGAGTTGGTCAGGATGACCTCTTGGAAAATTTTAAATCATGTATCCTTACGATGCTGTTGACCACAAACTTGGATAAGACAGAGAGGGGTGATACTAACGGACGTTCGTAGTACAGATAACATACAACCAAGGAAATGAAAGTTCCAGCATGGGGACAGCTGATGTCTTTGCTCGCAGCGTGTCAGTCCTAGAACGAAAAGATGGAGAAGATGTCGACCATGGAGCTGCTCCTTCAACGTCGTCTGAGTCGCAAAACCAAGTATCGTTTGTGGGTCACTTGACAATGGATCACTGCGCATGCCATGAGTTGAGATCATCATTGGATGGCTGGTGCCGGTGAAGGTACTGCAGATCATTTAACGCCAAGTCACATGATCGCCGAGCACGAAGAACCTAACCTTGTTGACAAGAACTGTCATCCTGGCAGCTATGGGCAGTACGCTCTTCGGAAATCCAACCTTACAACAACAACAACCCTCTACGGGAACTAGTATTTTCGGGAGCACGAACCCATCTCAGCAACAACAAACGACAGGAGGTGGTCTTTTCGCGAGTACGACCTCCACTCAGCAACCATCAGGGACGGGGGGTAACTTGTTTGGAGGTACTACCACACAGCCCGCGGCAGCCACAGGCGGGAGCATCTTTGGCAGCACGACCCAAGCCCCAGCTGGAGGGAGTATATTTGGTGGCACAACACAACCTGCAACTGGAGGAGGTATATTTGGGAGCACCACCACTCAACCTGCTGGAGGAACGCTATTCGGCGGAACGAATGCGCAACAACCACAACCACAGCCAGTCGGGGGTTCGTTGTTTGGTACGGCCACTATGCAACCCCAGCAGTCAGGCGGGAGTCTGTCCTCAAACCCACTGTTCGGGAATAAACCCCCATCCAGTATCTTTGGTGCCCCGGCTACTAGCACGACCACGGGCATGAGTACAATCTCCCCGCCAACGCTCTTCGGACAACCAGCTATGCAAGCTTCGACTAGCACCGCACAACCCACTACCTCGTTGTTTGGGCAGCCTCAGCCGCAACAACCACCAAAACCAGCCGGACCACTCTTTGGATCTACAACCCAATCGTCGACCACAGGAACCCTGTTTGGCAGTACCCTCGCTCCACCAACTTTGGGGACCGGGTTGGGCATGGGGTCCATTCTGGGAAATTCCACGTCGAGACCCTCGCAATCAACGCTTGGTGCCGCCCAGCAACAGGATCCTCAAAGTCAGTTTGTGGCATTGATACAGAGAATCGATGCCATCGCTGAGGCTTGGAACCCATATTCTCCTCTTTGTCGCTTCCAGGTGAGTGTCGCTTATGGCAAGAGAGAGGTGTCGAAGGACGCGATCTGACACTTAAATGATTCCCAGCACTATTTTTATAACCTAGTCGACCCAGCCTTCGTAAGCCAATACGGACGACCTCCCAATGCAACCAACGAGGCTTTTTGGCAGAGAGCTGTCAGGGAGAATCCGGATCCTAGTTGGTTTGTAATCAGCGCGTTTCAGTAGAACAGGCGATGCTAAGGTTTTGTATTTTAGCATGGTACCTGTGCTAGCTGTTGGATTCGATGCGCTTAATGCTCGCGTTGAAGCGCAATCTGCCCAAGCAACTGCACAGCAAGAGAAACTAAAGGTGACTCCATTATGCTGAGCTGTCCCTCACGACGATTCTAATCCCGTTACCTAGGAACTCAAAAAGCGATTGCAGGCCTTGACAGCAACGCATGCGGATACCACGCTGTCGCGACTGCATCGCGCTCTGTCTCAGCATACCCAACTATCTCAGCGACTCCTTGGGTTGGTTCAGCATTTGCATCTCCTCATTCCAGCCGTCCGTTCCTCCTCCATACGTCCCGAAGAAGAGGCACTGCGAGTCGCACTTGAGGAGATGGAGGAGGATTTACGAAGACCGGGCGGGATGAGCAAGATGAGGAGCAAACTGAACGAGCTATGGGCGTTGGTTGGCGCCATCAACGCGGCCCGGGAACGCGGAAAGAAGGCTGGGAGTGAGGGAGCGGTAGAATGGACTGTTGTGGATGAGGAGGGCTTGAAGCAGATAATGCAGGTTCGTCTTCTCGTGCCAAACATGTGAGGAATTATCACTGATTGCTAGCTGCAGATACTGTCCGACCAGCAGGCAGGTTTGCAACACCTGACGAAGATACTACAACGGGATCTCAAGGATCTTGGGGTGATTATGGGAACGAGTGCAGAACGGGAAGATGGGCATACAAGCGGGGACATAAGGTTCTCTGCTTCACCTTCTCCGTTGAATAGTTCGACGTCGACGCTGCATGCGAGTGCGTTGCGATGATTGGATCCGCTTGGTAGATAGATTTGGTGTGTACGGTACCCAGCTGGATTCCTTGTGTTCGGGTTACCCGGAAAAACAAAGGAATGGCGTGTGAGACTGCGTTCAATTATTTAGTCTTAATCTCGACACACCCCCTGCATGTGCACCCATCCATAGCCAACGCGACATTTGCAGCGACGACGAGCACGATACCATTCACATCATCAGTGGTAACTGGAAAGGACGACACAACCCAACACGATGCGCTACCGTACACTCGAGATACGTTGGCACGACTCCAAGCCCATCTCAACTTGCGACTTTCAGCCCGTTCCCTTCAAAAAAGCGCGTCCATCTCAAGAGAAGAACTTTGCATCTCAGTCCTACAAATTCGCGACAGGCGGGGAGGACAATCATGTCCGGGTATGTTGACTTCTCAGCTTAGACGCGCTCGTGGCCTCAACCATCGCGCGCCCGAACGTGCACGTAGATATGGATGATACACCCAAACATTCTACCCCCATCCATCGCAGAATCGGGTGAAACTTTTGTTTCCCCCCGACCGCCACGCGTCGAGTACCTGGCGACTCTCAGCAAGCATACTGCATCCGTCAACGTCGTGCGGTTTTCGCCCAACGGTACGCATCTGTGACTTTTTATACGTTTCTTGTTCAAATTCTTGTATGATTCATTCAGGAGAGCATATTGCTTCAGCTGGGGATGGTAAGTTCTGTATCGTGGCGATCGTCAGAATCTTGGTTTACAACCATGTCATGTCCCCAGATGGAATGATCATTATCTGGGCTCCATCTAGTACACCGCCACCTTCGACGTATGGGAGCGACCTCAGCACTGACGACCTGCAATACGAAAAAGAATACTGGAAACCCCGTACAACATTTCGGTTGGTTCTTGAATCACAGTGCTCTTTCTAGTTGCCGAGGATCTCATGACGTTTTGCTGGATTCAGGTGCACAACCATGCAAGTGTATGACCTTGCATGGAGCCCGTCGGGAGAGTACATCCTTGCTGGAAGCACTGACAACTGTGCGCGCGTTTTCACCGCAGTCGATGGTTCGGTTCCTCTCTGCTCTGCCTTTCTTGCTTGAGCTTAGTTTGCTGTGCATGTCCCCAGGTAAATGTGTTCACGAGATAGCCGAACACAGTCATTATGTGCAGGGCGTTGCTTGGGACCCCTTGAATGAATACATTGCCACGCAGAGCAGTGATCGTTCCATGCACATTTACCAAATCTCGACGAAACAGGGATCTTTCGAGGCCCATGCCGTCGGGAAAAACACTCGCATGGCATTCAACCACTCTCGCACGCCAAGCACACAGAGTCGTATCAAGGGAGGATTCAAGCGCGAACCCAATAGTGATGTGGAAGGCGCTTCTGTGGATCAGAAGGACGAGAAAGACCCTTCCCAGTCAAGCAACCACAACAATCCGATCGCATACCCGCCGACTCCTGCTACCTCTGTTGCGAGCACGCCATCCACCATGTTTCCCCCACCCACCGTTGAACGACCGTCTTCCCGACGATCCTCATTCAGTGGTTCGAATGCCCCTTCATCGCCAGCCCACTCTCATTTCTCCAGATATGGTCGTTCTCCTTCTCCTATGCCTCCTCTCCCTGCTATACGTGCCTTGCCCTCACCGGCATGGTCGACCATAAACTTGTACGGAGATGAGAGCTTCACGAATTTTTTCAGGAGGTTGACATTCAGTCCCGATGGCGGTTTGTTGCTCACGCCCGCCGGACACTTTGAAGACCTTTCTTTCAACGCCGGGGCTAAAGGGGATGAGACACCTTCCAGAGGTCGCAAGGGCCGCTCATCTGACAAGAGTGGTTCAGATTCAACGCAGAGCGGACTGACCAACCCAAATTCTACGTCATCTGTATTCATTTATTCCCGGGCCAACTTTGCGCGTCCACCCATCGCCCAGCTTCCTGGACACAAAAAAGCGTCTGTCGCCGTGCGCTTCTCTCCTATCCTGTATGAACTACGAAATGGTGTTGTTGGTCCCGGGGCCGAAGAGACCAAAACGGCCGTGCTCGAGAAAGACAAGGAGGGGAAGCTGGCTGTGGATCTCACAAGTGGAACTGGTGTGTTGGCGCAAGAGCAGTCTGTTCTTTCCCCTTCTCCACGAAAAGAGAAGGCGCCTGCTTCCCGGTCCCTGGCCGCTGGCTCCGACATACCAGCCGTGCACTCACCCTCGCTGAGACCGTCAAGCTCCAGCATGGCCACATCCTCAAAGACTTCTATACCTGCTGTTTCTTCACCACCCACTGGATCGGTATTCGCGCTCCCCTACCGAATGCTATATGCGGTGTTGACGATGGATACCATCACCATTTATGATACACAACAAGCGGGTCCGGTCTGCTTGTTGACGAAATTACATTACGATGAGTTCACAGACATGTCATGGTTCGTGGTCCTCTGTTTTGTGACTTGTTTGCGCGTTGGTTCGCTCATGATGGTGGTTGTATAGGTCTCCAGATGGGCAGACGCTTGTGCTTTCTTCACGAGACGGCTATTGTACCCTCATCGTCTTTGACGAAATACTCCCAGCACACCATACCCAGCAGTCGACACTCCAGCTGCAGTCGATTGCTCAGCACAACTTTGTCCCGCTTACATATGCGGCATCGTCCGTCCCTACTCACCCGCCGACGCCTGTCAATACAACCGCTGGCCTGCCGATCATTGCATCACCAGTTGTCCCAGCGAAGCGCGCACAGCTTCAAGGAAGCGAGTCATCTCCACAGGAACAACTGGCACCCCAGTCGGCTACTGATAATTCTGTTGTGTCAAGTGGCAGCAGTGCTACAACAGGCGACTCTGGTAGGGCCGAAGAAGCGAAAGACCAGCCGCCAAAGAAGAAACGGAGGGTGGTGTTGACGCGCGTTAGTGACATTGGAGCGTGATCAAGGTAGATATGATTTTATTTGCGTTTCAAGCTTCAAACATGCCATATATTATTACGCGCTTTTAGTTTTCTTTTTCTAATCTCGGTTTGTTCATTTCTCCTTGTGTGGTTTCTCCCCAAGGGACTGCCTATCTTGATGCATGCACCTATGAACGTTACAGTGTTGAATCGGTCGCGTATTCTGAGACGAATGCAATGCCGTGTTGTCAATACTGTCATACAATGCGTCGTGACCTGGCCCCTTTCCCATCTGTGCATCCAATGTACATCATGCGTGTGCCGTATATCCAGACCCTTATCCAGTTTTGTTCTTACTTCTCTTGCCAACCTGGGCCTGGTAACCGCTCTTGATGGCGTTGACGGATCGTCGTGAGCCACATGACTCGCAAGACATGAAGAATATACGGTTCTCCTTTGTGAGGAGGGTATCGGGCGATTTGCACGTTTTGCAGGTAACATATTCGACTGCAAGACTTGGTCAATAAAATCTACTGTTCCACGGGTGCATATCGCAAGACCATACTGACCGATATACCTCCTCAACACGTTCTCGACCTGTTTTGGCTGGAAGCGGCCCTTGATGACCAATCTCCCCGAGCCGTCGATGCTTCCCGTCGTACCCATTTCAGCAAAGAGGAACTGGATGACGTGTTCTGGAGATCTGTGCATACGCTTGCAAATATCTGCGACGTTTGCAAAGATCGAACGGCGGACACCTTCTCGATGGATTTGAGGTGGGGCGATGGTGTACCGCTTTCCTGCGGAAGTGAGAAGGGTGGGGTTAGAGGCATGGAGGGAGGCGTAGAAACGTGTGAGGAGCTACATGGGTGGGTTCATGAGGATCGTCAAACAGGTCGGTTGAAGCGAGGATAGCTTACCTCTTGGTATGTGTAATCACGGTCGCTCGTAAGCCAAGCCTCACTGCCAGAGTCAACGCCAGTGGGTGCTTCCGGTCTCGCGAACGGATCGTCACCAAGCTCCGCTTCGTCAATGTCGTAGAGGTGTTCTCCATCGTCAATCTCGAGATCGTCTCCCTCTGCAGTATCTTTCGATTTCGATTCCCCGAGTTCTTTTTCAAACTCTTCCATCGCCTTTTTCTTGGATGATTTCTTCTTCTTCTTCATATCAGAAAAGTCGAGGTCCTCGGAAGCGATCGCGGCAGACGAGCCGCCTACTGGTGTGGTTGTGTCAGAGCCATCTGCGGTCTGATTTTCCAGGATGTGTCAGACAAGACACGTATAAACGATGAGGAATGCATGACATACGAGATCCATGGGTATGTCTTTCTTCTTCTTTTTCTTCTTGAGACCGTCGGGGAACACCGACTTGAATTCATCGTCCTGTTTCTGATCGTCCCCGTCCCCATCGCCGCCCTCTACAGTCTCATTGCGCTTCATCTGCTCATGGACAGTGGTAGGGCCGAGGTCGACTGCATCGCCGTTGGTGGTCGTGCTCTCGATCGTGGTCGGTGCTGGGGTCGTCGGGTCCGCCTCTGGCCCGAGAGGGTCTTCGGTGAACGCAACGGTCTTTTTCTTGCGCTTTTTCAGCGATGGGTCAAACAACGGTTCTTCCGATGCCATTTTGATATCGTCGTAGTCGTCGATGCGATGAGGACGCTGCGCTGCTCGTCGTCGATATCGCGTCACTTGTTGGGTCGATGCCGAGTTTTGGGTCGGCGCACGAAATTCGGCAGGGATGTGGGAACTCTGCTCGCTCGTCGCCGATGTCCTCCGAGTGTACTTACACTTACACTGACTTTTCTTTACCATGTTTGCCAGGCAGTCCGTTGCTCGCATTGCTACCCAGCAAGCTTACCGTCACGGTGCTGCCCCCCAAAATGCCCGCAACATGGCCACCCTCCGTGAAATCGAGCTGCGGCTCAAGTCGGTGAGGAACATTGAGAAAATAACTAAAGTAGGTCGCTTTCTGGCATGAGAGCGAGACGGTATTGAGTTGCTGTCTGGCCTAGTCGATGAAGATGATTGCATCCACCAAGCTTGCAAAAGCGCAGCGCGCCATGATTGCAGGCAAAAAATATGGTATCGCCAACTCTGGTGCGTCCCGTTCACGTCTGTGTCACTGTTCACTAAGTAGACCCTACCCGTCACTCAGAAATCTTTGACCACACCCCCTCAGAGACGCCTGCCAAGCGCAAACTCTTCATCGTCATCTCCTCGGACAAGGGTC